>VZRI01015086.1:0-13342 GCA_013397515.1 Upupa epops
ATCAGGAAATTGTCCCCAATGCATTGGAAAAACCTCCCGGACTGGGGATGGTGGGCTGAGTGGGTCTTCCAGCAAACATCAGGGTAGTTAAAATCCCCCATGAGAACCAGGGCCTGTAGCTGTGAGGCTGCTGTCAGCTGCTTGTAGAAGCCCTCATCAACTTCCTCATTCTTATCTGGGGAGTTGCCAACTTGCTGTGAAATATGGGTGATTTGGGGACCAAAGTCATTTGGATGTCATTTCACATCTCACTGGTAGAGGTGGGTTGGGTTACCATCCTGTCAACATGAATCCTTTGGGGCTTTTTCTAGGAATAAGACCAAAACCAGTTGCCTGGAGCAGAGCCAGGATGGAGTTATGTATGTGTTGGACATACAGCTGCTGGGAGACATTTCCTAGTATGGAAGGAAGGAGAAGCTCTCCCCACAGCAGGAACTCACAGGAGAGCTGCGGAAGGCAAAGTTCAAGTTAGGAGATTGACCCTGTAGATATGCAAAAGAGCGAACTTCTGCTACTCACCATGACTTTGACCTCAGAAACCACTGTGGTTAACCGTGAAAGGGGAGAATGTGGTGGTGAGGGTCCTCTGCTTGGGTTCCTGAATTAATTCCGTTGTTTCCTGCTGCAGCTTGTGGCATCTGGAAAAGAAAAAAGGTCGAGTATGTTGTTTCCTAAACATAGCAGGAGGGTCTCATCCTGTTCTTGAGCCTTGTGATGTGCTGCTAGAGAGATCCTAGATGCTTGCCTGTCCAGACCTTTATTTTTTCTGGCTCCACTAAAAGAACCAGTTGTGGTGGTATTAGATTGGTGTGTGTCCCTAGCCAAGCCTCTCCTCAGTTCTGAAGGGGTTCAGAGATCCATGTCTGTCCCATGGAAGCTGGTTGTTTACTGATGATCTTTGGGTGCTGCCACCAGACCCATACAGGGCAGAAGGAGGTGTTCCATGAGGAACGGCTTCTACACCACCTGGTTGCTTCCTTTGCCATAGTGATCAAGTCTGCAACAAACCAGCAGTTTTCTTTAACGAAGCTCCAGCAAAGAGGGCTTTTGTCCTGTGGGAAGCAATGATTCAGCTCACAAGGATCAGGCAAGCTTGGGAACGTGTCAGACATGCTTAGCATGAAAATCACAGTGGAGCATTCAGTCAGCTCGCTCCTTGGGGAGGTCCAGCTCTCCTTAGAGAATTTTCTGCTGATGGTTGTCTTCATGTCTGGAATTGTAGGTATTTGCAAGTAGCCTAAGGATTCAGAGAGAAGCAGAATCCTGTTTGCTCTGTGGCTTTGTTCATGTATCTCACTTAAGAGAAGGCATGAGGGTTCTTTTTTCATCATCTCAGATGACTGCAAAAGGCTCTCCTCTCTCACGCTGTGTTGGTTGCACCTGATTTGCCGATAGGCCAAGTTAACAAGTCAGAAAATTATCTGAGGACATGACCAAGGAACTGGTGGTTGCAAAGTCTCATGGGGACTGATCCATTCTCATCAGAGCAATGTGATGCCACTAGAACTTCCATTGGGGCTGGCATTGTTCTGCATTGGGTGATGTGGCTTAGCAGGACAGCTTTCACATGATCCCCCTGCTCCCATTCCTGGTACCCACAGCTGGCATGCACCAGGTTCCCACTAACAGACCCCATGAGCAGTGCACAGGGTGGGGGTAGGCAGGGAGCTGGATTTGCACTTGTAAAACTCTCGGGGAAGGGCACGTGCGTTGGCTGGAGGGATGCATTTGGGAGAGTGAGAGCACTGGAGAAAGGCTGTAGTGTCTCTGCCTATGCTGCTGGTTTTGCCAAACAGAGGTGGTGGGGCAGCTCAGCTTCTGAGTGAGATGGGGTATTCTGAGAGCCTGGGTAAGCATTAAGGAAGGAAGGGCAGGCAACTGTAAAGCCACCTGTGTGGGCAGCAGGTCAAATGCTTTTTCTCTTTTCTGGTTTTAGAGCTTTTCTTCCCTTGTTCATCTTCTTTCCAAAGCTGATATTGTTACCTAATCCACATTGCTAACATTCTTCTGTGCCAGAGAATCAGCTGGTCTGTGGGAAGACTGCTATACAGCTTTAATATTGACTGTCTTTCTTTCTCGCTTCCCTTCTTAGATCTACAGTGAGAATAGAAACCTGTTTGAAATAAAGGAGAATGTGCCCAGGAAATTGGTGGAAAAGGTTGCTGGGGACATTGAGAGCCTCTTGGCCAAGAAAGTCCGTGCTCTAAAGGTAAGGTGATGGGCCTGTCTGCTGATCCTTTGACAAGTTCAGTTTAAAGAAGACTGTTGATGATGCTGGTATAGTGTTATGATCTTGGCTTCAAGGTGATTTATGTGGTTGGTTGACCTTTTCTGGGAGCTGCCTGGTGCAGGTTCATGTGGAATGTGTCTGGGGTGTGAGGCAATGATGTGTTACATGGAGATCTACTCTAGGTATCTTACATGCAGATACACACACGGTGCTTTTTATCTTCTCCCACCATCACGTGAACTCCTGAAGGTGCTGCCGCAAGAATCTAAGTGACAGCAAGAGCCTGGCAGCAAATACAACCCCGTCATTTCACTTGGGCTGTGGTGATCAGAGGTTCTGTAGTGTCGCTGTGATAGCTCACAGAAGCTTTTCAGACAAGTGGAGTTTTTCCTGTTTAGGAGATGGTGTGTTGAAATGTTTGTGCTGGTGCCTGGTACTTGACTCCTATGATTGTCTGCCTGAGTGAGTTGCCCTCATGGGTGCCTCCATACATTTCCAATCTGTCATCCTATTTTCAAACAAATGAATTCTTTTTATCGATACTGGAGCAAGGTGACCTGCTCCTGGTGCTGGCTTGGTAAAACCCAGCGGTGGCTCTGGCAGCAGCAGTGGGACTGTCTTCTGCCAGACTTTCTCTGCTACTGGAGAAAAGACAAAGAATTGCCTACATCTCTCCAGTGCAATGTCTATGGAAGCTATGCAAGGGCTTCACTGAACTGCAGTGTCCTCTCAATTACTCAGTTGTAGTGAGCAGCTTGAGTTTGTGCCATGGACTCCTGATGGTGTGGCCAACAGGATGTGGCTTGCTGCTTGATTAACTGGAAGGACCTCTGCAGAGTGGGAGACAAGGGGAAGGCTCAGATCAGTTGCATGGCTGATGTGTTTGTATAGGAACTGTGCCAAAAAGACATAGACACCCTTCAACCTCATAGGCAGAAAGGAGTGCCATAGTGAGGTAAGGGGTGCTGCAATAGCCAAGGTGTAACTAAGACAGTTGGAGTTTGGAAGTGACCTGTATTTGTGACTGTGTAAGATGAAGTAGCTCAGAGAAGGAATCATGGGACCCCCCCATGTAGGTCAGGGGACTCTCCAGACCTGACAGCATCTGAGTTAGGGGTGACCAGGGCCTGCCTGAGTGCTAGGATGCTGTGGAGTTGTCCACAGTGATGGATAAAGATGGTGACTAGAAATTTGGGTCAAATCATGTTGTGTGTTCAGTTCTTGACTTTGGAAGTTGAAGGATAGGACTGTGCCTGAGGTACAAATAAATCCTGTTTGTCTTCCTCCTTGACTTCATTTTTGTTGGGTTTTTGGACAGGATGGATGGTTTTTGGACTGGTTGATGCATTGTTAAGTACTCACCTGGTGCTGGACCAGCACACACAAGTGATTCTGGCAGTGCTGGTTGGATAACACCCACTTCGTTTTGTTTTATCATAGTTGAAACAATAATCCATTGACCTGAATTAGTCTGATCAATAGGGCTCCTGTGGAGCACAGTTGCTGGATGGAGCAGTCTCTTACATCCAGCTTGCATGGAAATTCTTGTCTCCTTGAGTTGGTGATACTGACAACAAAATATGGAGATGGAGAAGGTGAGGAGAAATCAGATCTTCTGAATTTCTTCTATGTTGTGTTAAGCTCATTTGAAGCTGTGGGGTCTCCCACAGATTCTGCTCTCCAGCCTGTGTTTTATTCTACCTCAGCTCTCCCCTTAGTTGAATCATATCTCTTGGAGTCATTTCCTTCCCTTCTCTCATGACTCACAAGAGTGATGATGACTTTTTGAAATACATTTTTCAGCATCTAAGACAGGTGGGACTCTATGTATCAGCAAGGACAGGTGAAGAGGGAGAAACAGAACCTCTCTTGGATGCAAGAATTGGTGCATCACTCGTGGTTGCTCTGTAGGAAGGTGCCTCCCTGAATCCTTTGCTGCAGGAGAGAGAAGGGTTATGGACTGCTTCTGTAGGGCTTTGTAGGGTGGTGCTAGGTGGCCTTTGGGCACACAGGAAGCTGCACTGACAAGGTGGTGATTCAGTCCAGTCATCAAAGAGCCTGTTTTTCTGCATTTCTAAGTGAAACTATTAATGTAGCTCTCTTAAACTGTGTGCAGAGCATTTATTAATAATACGTCATTCCTTACTTGTGTGTTGCATTTCTAAGAAGCAGAAATGAAGTGGGCTGTCTGGCCCTGGCAGCCATTGTGTTGCACTGTGGCACAGTCTGGCACTAGCAGGACGCTGATTTCCCGTAGTGTTGTGGAGGAGTGCCAGAGCCAGGGCTGTGTGGCAGAAAGGGTAATTGTTTCCAAAAATAACAGTCATCTACAAGGGGCTGCTTATTTGGATACTGTACTCCCCTTGTTGTTCCACATCTTCATATCTGATGACAACCTCATCATGGGACAGAAAAATTTCCTAGGGAGGTCTCTAGCTAAAAGATCCCCACCTGTTTCAGCTGGCACTAGAGAAGAGTATCTACAGCTAGCTCCCAGAGGACTCTGACCCTGTATCCCACGCAGCAGCCTCTATGTGCATCAACACTAACTGCCCTTTTCCCTGGTGTCCTTTCTCCCCAAGGATTTAATTGTGTCGAGGCTTCCCTCACAGTCGCCTTTGGGCTCTGTAGTTCCAGCTGCCTTTCATTCACAAGATTCAGCAGGAGGAGAGGTAGAAGAGATGGCTTTCAGTACCAGAAGCACAGCTGCTATTCTGTAAAATGGAGTGTAAAATACTGCCGAGGTAGAGGAACTATTAGAGGAGAAGACATTGTAGGGAAGCTTAGGAGATCTGGTAAGTCTTCCCAAGTGGGTAGAATTTTAAGAGGCTCCTCTTGTCCATGCTCATGAGCTTGCACTTGTTAGGGCTAAGAAAGATATTTTCCTTCACGTGTGGAAAGGAGTGAGGTGGCAGGTTGCCAAGTGACTATGATTACTCATTGTTTTCTTTGCACTGGGAATCACAGCTGTCAGGCTCATTGCTCAACATCCTCTGAGACTAAAATTCAACAGGTGGTTGGTTTTTTCCAAATAAATTCTTCGCCACTTTTTAAACTTAGATTTCCTGTCTTTGATTCAGCCTCTGTGTTCATTCAGACAATTCCTTGCCTCTGCCTGTGTCCAGAGAGTAATGTACAGACTAGGGCTCCTTTGGAGGGCTCATTGAAGAAATCAACTTTGGAGTTTGTAGCTGGTGGAGCACTGAACAAGCCAACACCTGAGGGGGAGCACAGAGTAGCTGTCAACTCTGGATTCCCAAAGACAGGTGTATTTCTCTCCCATTTTCTTTTCTTCTCTCCTGTTTTCTTTTCTTCTCTCTCTAGTTTCTCTAGGATTCCTCAATTCACCTGTAGTGAATTATCTTCCTCTAAAGTGATGGCTCTGTTTGGGGAGGCTGATGAAGATGAACTAGTTCTCCATAGAAAGGAAGGGAAGCAACTAAAATAAAAGTAACTGGAAGGCATTCTTTGCCATCAGATCTGGCCTCTTGCTTTCTTCATGTGCCCAGACTCAAAGGGCATCTCTTCTTCCCTTCCTAGCAGACTCAGACTGCTCCTTCTTGCTATGTCACATTCCTGGGTGCCCCAGCTCTGTCTGCTGTTTGTGGCCACCAAGGAGATCTTATTCTTTCAGTCATACTTCCTCACCTGCACTGGCAATGCCAAGTGGTGAGAATCAAAGTGAGAGGGCAGTGATGGGGCTGCTGAGGTGATGAGTGTCTTTAGAAAGAGTCAGTGTGAGCAGCTTAAGGGCTTGTTGCATCATTTCTCCTGCATAAGCCTAGCACTTCAGGAGAGGTTCTGTTGTTGCAGAAGCATCTCTGCAGTGAGAAGGTGGGAGGGGACAAGAGGAGGTCATTTCTTGTGCAGGATCTAGGAGGATACTTCTCCAGGTGTATGGACACCCCAGATCTAATTCTTTTGTCATTCATGCAATGAGCAAATCATGATTCTAAGTGTCTTTCCCAAAGCTCCACAAACTGGGGGGAGAAGGAGTTGTTATTTGACGGTGGAGGAGGCTGAGAGATGTGTGGTTTAGACTTGTTTCTACTTTTTTTACAGCTCTCGTGAAGGCTTTTTTTGAGTGCTGACTACTTCTTCCTTCACATATTTATCCACAGTCAATTTGCATTGCCTCCTGAGAGCAGCACAGCTCACAGTTTACTGTGTGGATTATGCCCTGAAGTGAGCTGTGTGTACACTGTGACCCACCTAAGGACTGCTGTCAGTGCTGGTGGTCTTCCCTTATCCCTAATAGATGCTTCGTGATCCATAAAATGTGGTACAAGTACCTGCAGGCTCTGGCCTTGCCCCATAGGACACTGGTTGGGCTGGTTTAGTTTTGCATACTGTGTATCACCAGCAAAATCTTCTGGCACCAGTTGGTGTTTCCAGTGGATCTCAGCTGAGTGCAGTGTTGAATCTCAGGCATTGAGAAGGAGAGCAGCAAAGTGGCATTTCATGTCTTGGAGACTTCAATTATGAGAAAAGTTTGTAGTTTCTGTCCTTGTGGGATTTTTGCATCTTTTTGTTGCCATTTCTTCACCTGCCATGTGGAATGAGCATTTGGCAGAGAGGAAAGTTTGGGTAAGAGGGTTTTAGGTTCCTGTTCCTTCAACTAAAATGTAGGAGCTCACAATGTATTTCACTGATGACTTTCAGATTTTCCTGTAACAAGAGTAAGAAAAACTTATGCTCGGTCATTAGATGTTTTCTTAGGGCAGAAAAATGAGTAACAAAAAGGATGAGACCCTGGGCCTTTGCTGTGTTTTCAAAGGATACTGCAGAGACATCTCCCTGAGCTCCTGTGGCTATGAAGCCTGGATAAACATGGCTTTAGGACTTGGTGGCATTCCCATCTCTTTATTAGATACTAGGAGTAGGTGGCTGGAAAAGCTGTGATTAGGAGCACAGTGAAGGTGGTTAATCTAGAAATGAGTAAGGCTTGGAGTTTTGTATTGCCTTAACCACATTTCTCAGATTTATCTCCAGTTTCCACCCTCTGCCCTTTGCTTTGGGTTTTCCCACCTACTGGCATTTTTTGCTTGCATGTTCCTTCTGATGATACAGTTGGTACTTGGCTGTGCTGTAGGATAGTGAACGAGGTGGGGGTTTGGTGCATTATCACGAAATATATACCAAGCCACCTTCTCTGGAGTGAGAGTTGGTCAATGGGGGCATGGCAGGAAGTGGGAGCTCAGACCAGTTGTGCTTTTAGTCCTGGTAAAATGCTCAGTGCATTACTGTTAATCTGGGACCGGTTCCAGGCTCCATTTATATCTGGCACAAGCATATATCAAGAGTGCAGAGGGGATTTAATTGGACAGGTTTATCCCTTTAACAATTCAGATAGCTCTGAGATTTCCCTTGCAGGTATGTGGTGAGCAGAGTCTTTTTATCAGCTCTTCTGCTTCCTTATAGGGACAATAAAAGGTTTCATTTGTCTGAAGAGCTGCAAAAATTGGCATGCAGCAAAGCATCTCACAGCCCAGTTCAGAGCATCTCCCTGCTCCCTTCTCCCTCAGTGGCAGACACGCTAACATGTGTCACAGCATGGCTCCTAGGAAATAGGTGCTGCTAGTGCAGTGTCTTTCTCTTCCCTCCTTCACTAGGGGTGGGATTGCAGTCCCCTGGTCTTGGTGGTGCTCTGTGGTCTTCAGAGCAGCCAACAAAGAAGGTCAGTATTCAGTAAGAGCAGGTTTGGGATTGGACTGGATTTCTTCTCCATTGCTGACCATGAAGGTCCTGTTGCCATCTTGCTGCCCTGCTGAGCTGTCTGAAGCAAGTTCTTCCAGATGCTCACTGGCCAAGTCACCGGTGGGTTTTAGTTAAAAGGTTTTTAGCTAAGAGGTCCCAGGACATGAGTGAAACTCTCCTGAGCTAGGCTGCACACATGGCCCTGGTGGGTTTTCCTGCTGCAGAGTGTTATGGCCCTGGGTTTTATCTGATGTGGGACCTCTGGACATGCCAGGTAGTCCCCTACTGAGTCCCAGACCAGTGTCCAAGCTAAGGAACTGTCTTGTCCTGGCAAAATGGGGAAGGAAAGAGGAATAGTTCAGATGCAGCCTGTGATTCTGGGGGGATATGGGGCTTCACTGCTCCATGCACACCTGTTCTATCCCAATGCATGGCCTGGAACTCAGGAGCTCTGGTATTGGTGGAGGAAGGACCACAGCCAACGGCAGCTTTGCTCATGCTGAGGTACAGAACATTTAAAGGTGCTTTGTTAATTCATAGTGACAAATCCACCCTTCTTCCCGCTTCTTTGGTAATTGCTGGTTGGTAGCTTTTGTTTGTGATTCTCATTCACTCTTAATCAAATCCTGGCTGGTTGTCCCCATTTCTTTCTTTCTTTCTTCACTGGGGGGGGGGATGGGATATGTGTGTGTGTCATCTTTTGCCTCATGATTGTTCTTGGGGCTGGACCTGTTCCAGTAATCCAATTTGAATCCAATCTCCCAGGTCTGGAATTCTAATTTAGAGATTGCAGAGGGGAAGCTGTACAATGCCCAGGCACCAGGATGGGAGTTTATTGTCTAATCTAATCAGGGACAATCAGATGTTTCTAACGAGTCTATCAAAACTGTATTGGGCCAGTTTGCTTAGCAATGCAACCAGCTTCCTTAATAGCGCTAACACAATTCAGGGTTTCCTGCACTTCCATGCAGATTATGTTGAACATCTGCCTTTCTTCTCCCACGAACACTTGGCAGCAGCCCAACCCCATGGCTTCACAAGTTTGCAGGCTTCTTGGTACACTCTAGAAACAGACATTTGCGAGGATGTGGGGACCCCTGCTGCTACCAGCAAGCGCCAGGGCTTGGTGGGTTTCTGGGACAATACTGTTTTGGGGCAGCCTTTCAAGGAATGGGCTCAGAATCTCAGGTCACAGATTGGGGAGTGAAAAGCAATGGCCCTAACCCGTTGAAATCTTCATTAAATCTTCATATTGGGTGACTAGCCCCATACACGTACCATTAGCCTTCAGGCACCATGGGCTTGTCTGTTTCTTGGCAAAGAATGTATGAAGAAACCTTTGTCCACTTGCCCTTAGCAGGTTAAGGCTCTTGTTTCTGGGTATCTGCTGTAAAACATTTAGATGAATGCAGCTCAGAGAAGAGACCTCTTTGGAGCTTTTGGGGTGTGCTTTTAGGGCTTGGAGTAAAAGGGAAGGCAAAACCAGTTCTGCACACCAGTGTCTCTTAGTTTTTTTCTAGGGTGGGGGGAGGTTGGACTAGATGACCTTCATAATTCCCTTCCAACACACACCAGTCTTGGATTCTGTGTGGTTCTTTAATCCAGAGCAGAGATTTCTTATTTTTTTCTGTATAAATAGTTTCCTGTCTTTCTCCCAAGTGGAAATATCCCTCTGGTCCCTCTCAGCTGTCAGCCAGGAGGTGAACTCGCATTGGGTCTCACACTCTAGGTCTGCACTGCTCAACCCTGCACCTGCTGCCTTCACCTTTGGGATTTATTTCAAGGTCATGACTTCCTCCCTGCCCCAGAGCATCTTCCCTTTGGCAGGTGCTGTGTGCCACACTTCTCCCCCGGGCAGGGCATCAAGGTGAGCTGCCACATGCCTGTGACAGTGGTTCATGGTCTCAGGTCATGCAGCAATGTTGAGAGCTGTAGCTGTACTTCTAGCCTGAGCCAAGCTTGCCCTCATGGTTGCTCCTGGAGTGCTGTTGCACTGGTTTGCACGCACAGAGAAGACCACTATGAACTCCCTGTAGTGGGAACTAATCTTTCTTTGAGAGTTTAATTGCTCTGCCTGACTTGGCTCCCTCTGCTCTGCACCCTGTAGTGTGAGGAACACAGACACCTCTGAGACCAAGCAAAAAGAAGGAAAAAATAGTCTTTAAGGAATGTTTTAGTTCCCTTCCTAAAGCTGTGATGTGTGTTTGACAGCAGTTTGCATGTTGATTTTCAGCTTTTCCTGGTTTCTCAACATAGGAACAGAGGTGGAGGTACCCGAAGACATTAGTGTTGTTAAGGGATTTGTAGCAGTTTTAATTCTTGGCTGTCTCAAAGCACAGATCCATCAGTTTGGTACTTACCCTCTGAAGCTCCAGAGGCCTGGGGGGAGCTGCCTAATTCTATGCATTATGGGGATGAATTTAGGGATGGCTGAAAGGATGAAAGAGTGAGACTTACTGGTATGTAGATACAAATATAAAAACGGTGAGTAATGCCATAGAGGAGGTCTCCAAGGGACTTGGTGTTAGGGAATAGAAGTGCCATTTAATTCTTTATAAAACAACCTTTGAACATGGTTGGGAACAAACGTTTGCAATGATAGCACAGTATTTACAATGTCAATTTAAAAGTGATTTATTTGAATTTCCTTGGTTAGTTTTGTGTGAGAAAATGCGTTATCTTGGCTGTTTGGCAGCTAGAATCACTTTGTGCTCTGTCCTATGGCTTCATAACCTGTACATGGTGGGAGAGGGCAAAGGGAGGGTCTTTATTTCCAAGGGTTGCCTCTAGTTTTGCAGGGAGCAAGTACCTCTGTGCTTATGGATTTGCACTCAGTCCCTAGGAGTTTGACTTCTGCCCTCTGTGATGACATATGTCCTCGAAGAGCCCTTCAAAGCCCAAGATGTTGGGCAGAAAAGGCTCCCACCTATTTATTTTCATTTCATGTATTTTGTTTTTCCCCTTGATGTTTGAAATGCATCATGTGGGCTGGAAGAGCTCTTACCCTGAATGGGAATAATTGACCTGTGAAGAAAAATTTAATCATTCTGAGTTCAATCCAGGTAGAATGAGGGGGTTTTTTTAAGGTTTTCATCCCCTAGTTGAACTACAAATCAATTACTTGTAGAGCTCTGTTTCAAGGCAAGTAGTGAAGTTAAAGACTGTAGAACCTGAGGGGGTGGGAGGCTTGGTCCTGGAGGTTAATGGACTGGCATGAAGCTTTTTGGTCTCAAAAGCTCTCTGTAAATCCCGCCTTCTTTTCCTAAGGAAAGTGGATTTGGCAAGTCTTGGTTATGCAGCCCACAAAACCCAAATCAGCTTTGGCACAGTTTATCTCAGTAGGTCTCTGCAGGAGAGCCTGACTTGAATGTCGTGACATGGCTTTGTGTAATGAGCATTAGCTTGGCTTGGGGAGGTGTTGCTGTGCTGTTCCTCAGGAGCTGCCACATGAGCCTGCTCCCATCTTTTAGAGTGGGGTCTAACATAGACCATGCTGGCTGCTCTGTTCAACATAGCTTTGCATCTGCTGAAGCTTTAATCCACCAGCATCTAGTCCTACCCCACAGCAAGGAACTGTTACAAATTCCGAGAGCAGCTGATGTCCATTAAACATTTGAGTGATGCAACAACCATGTGTAAAATATCTGTGATAAGGATTTACCAAGTCTTAATAAAAACTATATAACAGGTGACAAGAATGTAAATTGCACATACAGTGGTGATAAAGAGCCAGAGATAACGTTAAAGAGATTGTATCAGTTTAGTGCCAGAGCCAGTAATCTCTTTAAAGTGGAGCTGTTGGGAGACTTTGGTATTCATAGAACCTCAGACTAGTGAGGGTTGGAGGGGACCTCTAGAGATCATCTAATCCAAGACTCCTGCAGAGCAGGATCCCCTAGAGCAGATCCCACAGGAACACATCCAGGTGGGTTTGGAATATCTCCAGTCAGGACTCCACAACCTGTCTGGGCAGCCTGGGCCAGGGCTGTGATACCCTTGTCAGGAAGTTTTTCCTTATGTTCACATTGAACCTCCTGTGTTACAGATTGTGCCCTTTGCCCCTTGTGCTGATGCTGTTTACCACCAATAAGAGCCTGGTCTCATCAGCTTGACACTTCCTCCTTAGGTATTTGTAACATTTATGAGATCTCCCCTCAGTCTCCTCCTCTCCAGGCAGAACAGCCTTAGCTCTCTCAGCCTCTCCTGTAAGGCAGATAAACACAAATATTTGGAAGCAGATAGTGCCCAGATCATCCTTGTCATTTGCACAGGCCATCTCTGCATCCATCCTGCTGCATGGGAGCTTTCTGCTTCCTGGGGATTCATGACAACTTTTCCTACCTCTACAATCAAAATAATGTTCCTTTGGAAAAAAAAAGTGCCCTTCTGCCTGCTGGCCTTTGGATCCTTCCAAATGCCAATTAAAAAGCAGCTTAACAGAGCCCTTTGACGAGAAATCTGCGAGTGCAGGCAGCACTGAAGTGGAAACAAGATTAAACAGATGCGAGCAAACATGTTTAATGGTGCGCCTGCCTGGTGATGCCTGTGGAGTCGCTGACTGAACTAGAACATGCAGAGCTGGAGCTGGGTTAGCTGGGGGGAGCTGACAGCAGGAGCAGCTCTACAGGCACAGAGTAGACCTGCAACAGCACCTGCCAGGACACAGCAGCTCATCAGCCTGGGTTTAGTGTGTCTGCCTGCCACAGGCCCCTGTTGTCTGGGCTAGTAGGTTGGCCTCTTCTCCAAAATCACTAGAGACAGAACAAGAGGAAATTACGTCAAATTGTGCCACGGGAAGTTTATGTTGGACATTAGGGAAAATTTCTTCCCTGACAGAGTGGTCAGGATTGGAACAGGCTGCCCAGGGAGGGCATGGAGTCACCATCCTCAGAGATGTTCAAAAAAACATGTAAATTTGGCCCTGGGAAATGTGGTTTAGTGGGTAGCGTGGGGGTGAGTTGATGGTTGGCCTTGATAATCTTGGAGGTTTCTTCCAACCTTAATGATTCTATGTTACCTCCTTAATTCCTGTCTCTCTTTAAGTGCTTCAGAGATGTTATGTCCCTGTAAGTGCCCCAGCAGTAGGGTGGTAAAGGGTGTTGGAAGCACCTTTAAAGGTTTGATGGAAGTGGTATCTCCAGTGTTGTCAGCAGTGTGGGGCTGCTGACCATGGGTATGGCCGTTTGTACCTGCCAAAACCTTTTCCTAAACTTCAAATATGATAATAGGAATTCAAGCTAATTTAAAATGTTGCTTGGGGTTTTTTTCCTCTTCTGCAAGCATGAAATAAAGTATTTTAAGTAAAGCTAGTAATTTCTTAGCAAGGGGGATGTTACAAAGGCTGGTACTGAACCATCCATCCAGACTCAGACATTGGTGCATCAGCAAATCGTAGAATTACTAGGGATCGGAAGG
>VZRI01015464.1:0-10722 GCA_013397515.1 Upupa epops
CCAAGTGTACTATTCACCTAATACAGAACCTGATTGTTATAGACCCAATGTCATTGAATGTAAGAAAGAGTGAGGCATATTTCTACTATGATGAATCACAGCTTGTGGATTCAACTTGAATAAGCATATTTCTGGTCTAAAGTTCAATTTAGAGCTTGAGGAAAATGAAGGGCTATTATGGAGCTCCAGCTCCACTCATCACTAGATGACAATGCGGTGCTGCTGAGTGGCAATCAAAACACTAATTCAGGCTTTGCTCCATCTGTACCCCTGTTAATTCCCAACAAACTTCTACAAAGAACATAAAATGCATAAAATGAAGTGGTTAGCCCTATGAATTACAGAAGCACATCTACGGTGCACACACACTGCCATGAAACGTCACCTGCACAGCAAATTTGCATTTCACCCCAAAGGAAGCGTTTTATACCTAAAGGTCTACATCTGCTGACTATCACTGTATGAACAGATGTTATCCCTTCCTTACTGCCTTTTGACTGTTTTTAACACAGCTATTTCAGCTATACAACCAAAACATTTAAAAAACATCCCCAACCTTGAGGAGTAACTGTAAGTTACTCTTCAGGTGCAGCTGGCAGCAGATTTAAAGAATCTGATAAGAGACAAACTTCCTCAGTTGCACAATATGAAAGATTCCACTTCACTGACATCCATATTTGCTATAACATGGTGTCTTAAGAGCAGAGCATTCAGAAAAGACTTGTAGATAAAATAATCCCATAAGCAAACCACCTTATTTACTGGGCTGCACTGGCCACTTAACAACCAATGTGCCACAGGAGCCAGAAACCCAAGAACTCTTTCTGCAATTAAGAGACAGAACAGGCACGAGAAGGATGTTTCTGCTTTGCCAATGCATTTTTGCCTTAAACAAAAGGTTTAGAATAGAGGCTTAAAGAATTATGCAGACCTTTTGGTTCTGAGGAGAGGACATGAATCATTACTCATGACTGAGAGATGAATCTGTTGACAAACAATGTAATAAGTGACACCAATATTTTCACTGATACTTAGAGGTACTGAATTTCTTAACAGAAGGGGAAAAATTATGCACCTGTGCTCCAGAACACTGGGGATTTCTCTCACACTTTTAATAACTTGGTGGTTTCCTTGCAAAACAACCTAGAGCTCTATGAAGTAGAATCGGTTGGGCTTCAATAGCTTCTTTCTAAAGTTGGATTCTTTCCAACTTTAACACCACTACATACAAAGCGTCTTTTAACACCAGGTAACTGCATAGCGCTGCAGCTGGTCTAACTACAATTAATACAGTCAACCTACTTACTCTGTCTGCCAGTTGTAAGATAGCTTTACAATAGATTTTGCAAAGTTTGCAGGACTTACTCATTCTTTTAGACTCATACCTGGTAAAGTATATCACTGCAGACTGAAAACAAATTACTATCACAAAGCCATTTGCAGGTTCCTAATTGTTGAACTAGTAATTATAATTCCATGCTAGTAGGTTCATAAGAATTGAAACCTAAATAGCTGTCAAGGTTGTGAGAGAATTCAGTCAGACTGTGAAGCCCCAGATCAAATCAATGTGGAGGAACACACTAGCATTATGGAACTGACAATACATTCAGTTTCACAGATATACAAGATATTATGTTTGCTTGTTCTTCCACTACTTGTATTTTCTGGTCTGCTTAGCACCTCCACATACGTCTGGATCAGCATATTGACTGCCTGTGATGCATGACTTGGACATCTGCTGTTTTGCACATTCAGTAAGTTGGATGTTTTGCCCAAGTATTTCTGTCATGCTGATGTACAGTCGACTTGAATATGCTAAATTTTCATCTTATAGATAACCAGGATGGCTAAGTATCTCTTACCAACAGATATTTCGTTTAGAGGCAAAATGTACTTCATTAGAGGTTAAAATCTAGTATAATTTGCTTCAGGTATGTTACAAGCTGTCTCGAGCTTTATAAACTCTAAATTCACCTTGATGACTTCCTCATTTGGTAATGGCTTCCCAAAGAAACCACACGTACCCTAACAGTTCTGATTTTGGTTCCCCAAAAAAAGAACAGGTTTTTCCTCAAAATAGAACCCCACCACTACAACCAACACTATTAGACAAATACTTGTGTAACATGAGGAACTGCTGCAAAGTAACTCCCACAGAAAAACCTATTGTCTGAAGGTGACTGACTTACCTTCACAGGACTCCAGGATATGGACCACATCTCCAATCTGTAAAGGTAGCTGTGACGTTCCTGTGCCTTTGAAATTGTATATAGCTGAAAAATTCAAGAGCAAAGCCAAAAAACACACACTGTAGTTAAGATTCCTATACGAAGATAAGCACACCAGAATAAACAAACACAACGAGAATTTAATCAGAAAGTTTCCTGATACCATTATTTTATCTCTTTCCTTGTGAAAATGCAAAGGTGTTAGAAAGCACCAGTGCTGCAACCAGCTCCAGCATGCTTGAAAGCAAGTTACTTGTAACAACTGGTGTGTCAGCGCCTGTTAAAGATGTTGGTCTTCTGTAGATACATGTTTATAACACTGGAGCATATCTGGTCTACTGCTCTGACTAATTTAAGTGCAGTTTACAGGAATCTATCATGACCCTGCTGAGAACAGGTGCAGAGCTGCATATGAAAACTGAATTGACTGAACTCCTGCCTGGGTTTAGCTACTCCATCTTAACCTGAAACTGTTTTGTATGTGGTGATAGCAGAACACTGCATAATTTTCTGTATTTAATCACTCTGAAAAGAACACAGAAGCAGCAGATTTTAAAAACATTTTAAACAGAAGCTGATCTGTATGTGGTTAAGAAACAGCTAAGCTTCAGGGAGGACTGCAGAAACAAAGCTTCTTTACTAGTTCTTAGACTGCAGGGCCACAGGATGTGGGGTACTATGGTAAGCACTTGGCTTAGTACTTTTTTTCTTCTTGGGCTGGGTTCTAGACTTTTACAGTGGCAACACAGAGTAGAGTGGAAAGTAAAGGTAGCATCACACAAGGAAACTCACTGAAACACCTAATCTGAACGCGTGATTAAACCATCCAAGCAGGAACAGAACACTAGCACCTAACCATGACCTCTGTTTTCCAGTCAAGCTAACAATAAAGATCATAGTTTTCTTCTGCTCAAGCATTCATCTTCTTTGCTTTTGAAGTGTTTCATAAATTGTATTTCTTGTTTCTTTCATATGCTTCTGGCATGGAAATCAGAAGCTATTTCAGATTTAATGAAGAAGATTATCAAACAAAAAATCATTTCTTATTTTTGCTGACATGAGGAGGCCTCCGCACCTCCCGAATGGGTAGAGTAGGGCTTGAGTCATTAAATATGAGGGGTTAGAAACAATAAAAAGAGAAAAGAACTGCGAAGAAAGGCTCTGCTCATTCCATCAGCCATCTATTCT
Source organism: Upupa epops (assembly GCA_013397515.1). NCBI lineage: Eukaryota > Metazoa > Chordata > Aves > Bucerotiformes > Upupidae > Upupa > Upupa epops. Next base: position 3,417 of record VZRI01015464.1, read on the forward strand.
GGAGAATCTTGAAGACACTTCCTCAGAAACACTCAGAGAACAGCCTTACCTCGACATAAAAGTGAATTTCAATAAAAGCTGTATAATGCTCTGGCTGGTTCCCTTCCCTGAGTGTTGACACAGGTTTCAAGAAATGGAAGAACAATGCTCTTAAGTTATCATGACACAGAAAGAAATATTGTTTCCAGAGTGTTTGTAAGGACCCTGTGTGTGTGTGTCTGTGTTTGTGTACTTTTACCGCTCCTCTGAAACATCCACAGATTAAGGATACTGCTGGCTAGCAAGTACTAAACATTTCAAAACATGCACTGCTCCTCTTACAAATGTATTTGCCTCAAAATACAAATGACTTGCAAATTCCTCACTCAATATTTCACATTGCAAACTCGTTTTGCCCTCAAAAACAGCAATTTAACAGCAATTAATATATTAAAAAGCACAGTAATACACTGCCAAAGGAAGTGGCTGCATCAGCCAAGACTTTTCTAAATGAATAAGTAGACTCTCAGTGAGAAAGATTTTACTGCAGAATGGGGATTGTTTGGTAGGGTGAGTTTAACAAATTCCTTTACAGTGTTTCAAGCTATCTAGACAGGTTTGAAACAAGAAACTATCCCTCAGATAGCATTGCAAAAAACTATTTAAAAAAATATCAAGCAACCCAATAACATCAGCTATGGAAGAATTATCCACAGCACCAAGCAGCTGAGCTATCACATCTGCTCAGTCCTGAACTACTAACTGTGAATGAGAGTTTGGATATTTTACCCAATTATAGCTTCTGTCAGCTCTGATGTAATTTTCCTTATAAATTGCAACCCTTCTACATTGCAAGTGTGATCTCATAGCTCACAAGAGGAAGGTTCCCTTTCCTCCACCCTCTGTTGAGACCTTTGGGGCTGTATGTGGGTGGGTTTGTGGGCACAAGCACATTACATTTATTTTGCTTTGCAGAAGCAGCATATGAAAAACTTGTCTGGACTTTAAAGGTTTGTTTATAGGCTACTCACAGGCATTCATTCTCAATCCCAATAGCAGTTACTGGCCTCAGTAACTGCAGTTACGATAACAGGATTAGTGGGGGTGATTTGGACAGCATCTGCCCTCCTCATCAGCCAGCATCAGGCTGAGATGGCCCCATGACTAGTGGATCTGCACACGGATGCTGCCAGATTCTCTGAGAGGGACAGAGGGGATACCCAGGAACTCTAGCCTTACTACAGCATTCCTCAATACAGACCTTACAATTCATCAAGATGATGGTTTGCAAGATTCCCTCCAGATCAGCAAAGAATAGTGGGGGGGAAAAGATGTTGGTACAGTTCATCATAACCTCAGTGGTAGTTTTATAGCAGGGCGCACCTCCACATAAAACACTGAAACCAATAAAAGCTAAGTATTACAAAAACCCCAAGATTCCATGTTTTAGCTCCCTTAAAAGAGGAGTTGAAACCAGCACAGCACAACAGTACCAGCACCACTGCAGACCAACAACCTAAGAAATCCCAGGTCAAGCTGCTGACACTCAAGTTTTCCAAACCCAACCCTCCTCTAGCACAAGTGGGCTTTGAATTGTACCAAAGAAAGACAGAAGCAATTCCCACCACTCTCATAAAGCAGGGCCAAGGAATCCCAAGGCATCCCTTCTAGTTCAGCCAATCAATAAACTTCAAGGACAGTTACGCTAAGGAGCTTCCACATTCAGTTCTAGTACTGCTCTCATGCATTCAAGCCACCCAGAGTATAAGTGAGGACACGTACCAGTGTCCCTCCCAGTAACAAAGAATAAGTACAAAGGCTCAAGAAGGTTCCTGTCATTCCATTTAATTCCTACTTATCTATTAAAGGCAGAGCTGTCAGATATGGCATGCATACCCCACCCCCCCCTCAGAAAACACCCTAAGCACACGGCCATGATGCCCGTTTCATTGATGCACAGAGGTATGGACATGTTTTCCAAAGCAGAGCAATGGAAGGCTGTAGCAGTCGTTTCTCCTGATATTTCAAGGCAAGGTAAACTAAGCAGTCACTTTATTTAGAGTAGGATTTCTACCAAAAATATGAATTCAAACAACCACAGATTGACACAGAGGCCAGTTAACATTTGATTTAAGTTATTTGTCCTCACTTTACAAGGTAAGAAGATAATTCTTCTGAAAAAATAAAATCATATTTTGGACCTCATTGAGAACAGTCACACACAAACACTCTGAAGAACTCTTGATAATCCAGGTAATAGAATCCTTTCTCAAAAAGCCAGATTGCCTCAGTACTCACGTACTTTGAAAACCCAGAGACTTGCAATTCCTGAATAAACTGTAAGCTACTGCAAAATGGGAGTAGTGAGCAACAAAAATCCCACAGACCTGGAGCACTGAAGCCATTTTACTATCCTAATCTTCCTGTTTTTCCAGATCATTTTCCTTTGTATGAAGACTAACAAACACAAACATGACAACGTCTCCTTGCTGACACTGACCTCTAAGTAACAGGCCATGTTTCAAGCTGGTTTCCTGAGACACCTTTCACCATTCCCCTTCAACAGAACATCAAAACAATTTCTAAGGTACAGCTTTGCCGAGCCAGCTCTTCATTTCACTTCATCATTATCTGGTGTTCTAATTTCTATGGAATAAAGCAGGAAGTGCATACAAAAACCTGGAATACCCTCAGCAATTGATCCTTACAGATCAATTCTCCATGTTCAGTTAACATCTTGTCCTCATGAAAACAGTCTGAAATAACTTGGCAAGGACACTGACAAACCTCCTATGAAAATGATACTCGGTGCTAACTATTTCTTCACTTCTGGAAAACCCCTGCAAAATGTGTGTTCCAGTATTGCGAGTTAAGGGTCTTGTCCTAAGTCTCACAGAGCAAATGTGCTATAATGAACACAATGAGGACAACAAATATAATGAACGTTTCATAGGTCAGAGACACGTACCAAAGCTCAAGGGAGGGTTAGAGGCCAGTCCATTTTATTGCAAATCATGCTCAGCAAATAACTCTGCAAATAACCAGCTGTTATTCCAGACACAACTGAATGCAGATTTATTTGCATACTCAACCTTGATGCCAGATGGAGGTTTTAGCTGACCCGAGCTACTTATTTTCCTTCTTAAACACAATAAAAGCCACAGTGGATTATGCAAGCCAGGGAGTTCTAACATCCCCAATGAGTTACATAAAGCACAGAATCACAGAATGTTACAGGTTGGAAGGGATCTGAAAAGAAAATCTAAGATAGTGATCTGACACTTTAGCTTTCCACGTAAAATAGTAGCAGGTTTGTCTTCTTTGAAGACATATTTAAGTGCTTTTTATGAAAGGTCATGGATAAATGATTCATTTTTTGGGTTTGTCTGTATCTTGCTCCTGTTTGCTTTTTGTTGTTCCCCAAGCAGCTAGAACAGTCTGCTGGGTTTAGAGGCTGCATTTCATAGAATAGACAGGCTGCCTCAAAGAATGCTCTGCCTTCCCTTACAGCTCTCTCTATATTTCACAGAGACCTCAAATAGTTTTCAGAGGTCTTCAGCAGTTAAAGTCAGTCAAGCCATTCACAGCCCCCCAAGCTCAGGCTGAGCATATGCTTTCCTCCAGTTTCAAAGAAGTTAATTCACTCTTCTCCTCCCTCCAACTTACGCTTCAAACCTACAAATAACCAAGTTCAGATTCACAGGCGATAGAGCATGAATAAACCTGACACTGAGTGCCAACATAAGACTGCCAGCTTGTAACATAACTTTTCCACAAACGTGATAGCTTCCTCAAGCTGAGCAGATCTCAACAACTTTTCATGTTGCATGTTGTTTAGAGCTGTCACCCAAACTCACCAGCCTGCCAGGACTTCCCTGTCTTGCACTGTCTGGCAAAATAGCAGCTTCAAGACTATGAACGAGCTTCATGTGTAAATTCAGGAATCTGGTTTCCAAGAACACATCAGAGTACCAGCTATCTGGAGAATCCTATCTAACTAGCTAAAAGAGCAAAGCAGGCAGGCAGCCTGTATTCTGCCATAACCAAGCACGGCATGGTCTGGCAGATCTCCTCAGCACACGCTGCTCAGGCCCTGCTGAGCAGGCTGGGCCCAACACCCTCGAGATGGAACTCTGCTGACTGATGAAAACCGAAGGCACCAAGCACACTTCTAGTAGAAGACTTGAAAATTCAGCAGGAGAATCATTGAGACTTGAAAACAAAGAATTCTGAAAACACAAAAGAGCGCTATGTAGTGACAAAGCTCCCAGACTGCACCCTTCCAAAAGCCTGGCAACTTTGACAGACCATCTCGGGAGACTCAGTTTGCCCAGGTGTATTTCCTGAATCACAGGAGTCAGGCTCACAACAGACCTTCAATTCAAGAAGCACTTATCTGTGACTGCAGTTGTTCATCTTCCAAGCCTCATTACTTGATGAGTTTCCTACAGATAAAATTTAGCAGTTAATCTCATTTCCCTCCAAATTCTAGGAGCACAAGTCGAATTAATTTCCAAAAGCATCTTTGTGACTATTTCCCTGCTTGAATTTCATTTGAATTTGTTTTATTCAGCGGGGGGTGGGGGGGTTGGAATGGGGGGAAGTACAGGGCAGGTCAGCTGGTGAGGATGGGGTGTCTAGGTTTAGCCTATTTGGGGATTTCTTCTACATTTGCATTGTTAGAAATGAAACAGATTTTTCTTTAAATTCTGGAAGTGAAAAAGATTTGTCCACTGTTTTCCCAACTTATATAAAGAAAAAACAAATATATTTAGTTTCCAAGATAAACAGAGAAAAATAAATCAGACTGAGAGGCAAAAGCTTGGCTGTGAACTCCTGGGTACCAGCTGCAGCCTAGTGAATCTGTGTTATCTGCTAACTGAAAGCAATTGTGCAGAAGCAGAAACAGAGCCCTCCCTGCTGAAGCAACCTTCAAGAAATTGCTATGTGTAGGAAAACTCAGGTAACTGGCATTCTGTTACCCTTGGAACGTCAGTGTGATTACTGTTTGCATTTTCCCTGTTCAGTTGTATGTGAACGACAGACTTTGCTACAACTGAGATTTTTCTAACACACAGGTACAAAAGACTTATAAGCACAACAGTTAGCCTTCTGTAGCCGAGGAAATGGACTTACCTGAGGCAAGCAGAGCAATACCAAATGCTAACTGGCACAAACTACACAGATCCTCTTTTACAGCAGCATCAACTAAGTGCTTGTGGCTCAGAAGAGTACAGAAGCCAGATCAGGGTAAAGGACACTCCAGGTCTGCAGCAGCACCTGCCCTGATGACCTAGTCTAGATCTTAAATGATATTCTGGTTTGGTCTTCCTACTGGGGAACACAATCATACACACCAAGGAGGTCAGCAGGGATGGAGAACACATCTAGAACTACTTGTAAAACAGTGTAATAATCTCTCTTAGCCATTATAATGACAACAGAGGGAAAGCGTGTTCAAAGGAAATAAGACAATGGTTAAGAGCTGATGTTATCTTTCAGCTTTGAAATGCTTTCTGTCATGGATCCCTCAAGATCTGATCCCTGCCAGCTGCAAATTTGACAAATTGTTTACCCTGAGCCTGACAGCCATAAAGCTTGAAGAAGTATTTCTACCAAGGATAGGCCAATCTCGTTTGTGTGCTGTTTAACAAAAGCATGCAGAGAAAAAGGTACCAACCCTGAGAATTATCAGAGCATAAACGTTCCAGTTATCAAATTTTAAGTCAAACTGCTATGACTTGTTCAGTCAGAATGCAGTGGGATTCATGAGACCAAACTTCACTGCACAGTCATTATTTCATGAAGTCCTATTCCACAAGGTTTTTATTACCAGTGATTTGCTGCACCTTTCACACGCCATAGAGACTACTAGACCAGACTTGCTTTGTGCGTACCTAGCGATCGCAGCACGCAACATTGCTCTGTAAACAGAGCATGGCAGAGTGACCGTGGCCAAGAGACAGAGAGATCCCAGCCAGGGCCTTTCCAGGGAACACACTGATGCAGCAGTGCAGGGAGGAGTACATGCAAAAACAGAATGAGGTCACTAGACCATATCACACTTCATATCAAGACAAGTTATTTAGACCCTTTAACATAAACATTGTGGTGCAAGAGCAGGCCTTTTCTGTAGTTATAAAAATACTGTAATTACCAAGTGCTTCTTGTAAAAAAACTAATACAAGTGAAACTTGTGTTACATTACTCCTGGTTTGTGTTGTTTCATACTACTCCTGTGAATAACTGGCCAGTATCTAGTACTTTTATCCATCCACAATGTCTGCCACCAGTGCAGTGACTGTGAGACCACGTCCAACTCAACAGCTCTCAGAAACACAAGTGCATGAAGTGCTAGAAGCAGACAATCTTTGTCAAACTGAAACAGAAAATACTTACACCTTTTATTTTGTAATAAAAACTGCCACCAGAATCCATTTCATAACTCTATCACCCACTGCTGCACACACAAGTTGGACAGGAAGACATTACTTTCCCCCTCACTAACACCTTGAAGATTCCATTTATTTCATCAAGCTAGTTGGGTGCTTTCATTGAGTCTGATGCCTTCTTAAAAAACAAAAATGTCTTTTAGGAAAATTTGAGGTGTCTAGATCAATAACTGTGCCTCCACACTAACAGTCTTGTGTACTGTGAAATGCAGTTAACTGCAGCATGACAGCAGCATGACACTTCTTTCAAATGCTTCAGCTTTGATTCCTGTTTTTAAGGTGCTTTTATTTAAGAGACAATTCAGTCCCTTAAGCAAGTTAACATCAATCATTTCAATAAAAATTAATACTGTCCTCCCAAAATTATTTCCTAGTACATGTACAGGCTTTTCTGTAACACATACCTCTAGCGATTACCTCAGAAGCAGCTAGGGGATTCCCAATCCTCTATATTAATTCCTCATGACTTCTAGCTGTTAGTTATTACACCATATAGCACTTGTTGTATCTGTTTCTAAAGTATCAGAGAGGGAAAAGCTGCATTACTGCAGCAGCTGAAGATTTGAGAGAGCTGGGTGAATGCAGCAGCATAGAAGGTTAACTTTGCAAGCCAACACTCATGGGCTTCTTCATGTTCTGTTTGGAAGCTGAGAAGTTTGTACAAAACTGATCGATTTAGCTCAGGACCATGGCAAATCAGAGATTGTTAACTCAGCACAGCAGAACAAACACCTGCCCACATCCTGCTCAGAAGTTGGAACATACAACTCAAATGGCAGATCACTGGTACATACCCACGCCACTCTTCTGCTCCGTCTTGTGCCATCTTGCCATCTCATATGAATCCGTGCAGCTCCAGAGGATGTCAACCACAA
>VZRI01015524.1:0-15548 GCA_013397515.1 Upupa epops
GAGTTTCTACTGTTTCCCGCACCAAACCGAGCTGCTGCTGTGACTGCCAGCTCCTGGCTGCCGCGGACACTTTCCGGCCGCTCCCTCCTGCCTGCCTCTGCCTCTGTCTGCGCCCGCACCGAGGAGGGGTCTCTCCACAACAGCTGCTCCGGGAAATCTGAACTGTTGCAGGTTTTGCTCTGTCGGGATCCCTAGGACTTTTTTTTGACTGGTTATTTGGGTGTACTGTTGGGTTTTCTTAGTGTTCTTAATAAAGAATTGTTGTTCCTTTTCCCAAATCTTTTGCCTGAAGGCCTTTAAATTGAAAGAATTTTGTACCTGTCTTCCCAAACCGAGACACCATTCCACTGGGTAAAGTTAGTTTCTGTCAGCCTAAGACTTCTAGCACAGAGATGCTTTGATAAACACTAGGGCTTTAGATTCCTAAATGAGCCTTTAATGGTGTGAGGTTCATTTTTCCTCTCGTTGTAGCTGTTCTTCACAAACATGTACTTGTTCTCTAGATACTTTTAAATTCAACAGTTTCCCTTTATCTGTACTACTTCAGCTTCATGTATTTTCCTGTTTTGCTTTTATGAGTCACAGTATCCAATTCTCCAAAGCATTATCTTGGTCTTTTATCTCGTTGTAAAGTACTCAGTGATACCTTGTACATAGGATGTTTTATTAAATTGAATTTGTTTGCTTTGTATTATACTGCAAATCCTTTAGCCTCTGTAAATCTGATCACAGGCAGATCTGTCCTTCCTTGCTGTTCCTGTGCTTCCCTGTCTTTGTAATTCAGATTTCTCTTAGCTGAGAGGCACTGCTCTTACATGGCTATTGTAAGTGGAGATCAGACATTCTTGACTTCATGGTATTTCCCCAGTGAACACACTCAGAGCATTTTGTAGCTTTCATTGAAGATACTTTACAGTGTGGAAAATTCTTGAGCTTAGATTCAAGATGGTGGAGGCACCTGCAGCTCAGAGCAAAGTTGTAAAAATGAAAGAAATGAGACATTCTTAAGAAGAATGGAGGGGCCAGGAAAGTTCAGTTACTGTAAACCTCCATCCTGGAAGGGGCAGCTGGAATAAATGGCTACTGCACCCTTCCTATGGCAGATAGAGCCTGAAGGCAGGTGGTTTATTAACTAGTAAAACATTTTCTCCAAAAAGTTAACCTTGCTGACTGTTCTCTTATTTTTCCAGAACAGAACAGGATAGGCCAAATCCTTTTTCATGCTTTCCTTAAGCCTTTTAATTCTCAGCAGCAGTGGATGTAAGATGCCTTGACATGTCTTCATTATTTTTAGGAACTAGTTGAGCTTACGAACAAAAGAAACCTATATTGATTCTTGTGCTGATTTTCTGGGTCTAAAACGTCATTTATCGGCAAACAGGTCAAATGTGTTACAGAATTTATGCAAGTACAGATAGTTAAAAGGGAGGCTGCCCTCTGTAATGACAATGCTCTTCAAAGGAAACCAGTGTCTTCTACTTCTTATCTCATGAACTGAAGTTCTCAGAGCAAAATAAAATACTAGAAATAGCACTGACGAGTTTAAAATATCTAGTGACATAAGAAGTGGATGTTACAGTTATCACCTGATTACCATTTTCCTTTTGTGGCTGGAGTACTGATGTGCTCATATAGCAGAGTTGTTTAAAATGTCTTAAATCAAGTGAACAATAACAGAAATATATTCATATGTGCAATTCTTCTGTCTAAATCTCAGCTGCCTGATCAAACACTTTGCATCCACATCTTTTGTGTCTTTTTTTGAAAACAGCTCTGTATTTCACTTGTTAAATGGAAATCAATCCCTAACTTAATTTAAATCTAAAATTGCTTGTGTATCAGAACAGCCTGGTCTCCTTCAGGCTTTTTATTATAAAGTACCAATTAGGGACATAATTTAACTTGTGAAAGATGCAGATCGCACAGAAATTGCATATGCTCTGTACAGAAAAATGTGTGAATACCATAAGATCTATGCATTTTGGAATCTAAATTTCCTGTCACCACACTCTAGCCCCTCAATGCCTTTGTCTCATTCTCATTGTCTTGTCAAGAATGCAAAAAGGAATTGAAAATGTTAATATCTGTATTGAAAATGGAAAATTAATCTGTTGGACATTTGTTTGTCTTATGCTGCAAAGATCTTCACTTAATTTTACCTGGGAGAAAAATAGATGTAGACTTTGAAAGTAAAGAACTCCTGGGTTCCAGGCCAAACTTAAGCTTTTAAGACCTGGTGCCCGGGATAGCTGATACCCATTTTCGGGTCATAGTCATTTTTTCCTGAGATTTCTGACCTCCCTCCTTGAACCCATCCTGTTTTGTCTATTAAACACATTTTCATGTCACAGTGTGGTAAGACGAGAGGACTTTTTCTGCCATCATGTGGTAGGCATGACCTTGTCCATCATGTTGGGCAGTTAGGTAGGGAGATGAGTCCTCAGCTTCAGTTGAAAGCTGACTATTCTGAAAGTGTCTTAGACAGACCTGTAATGCACTTCAGTGGGTACTAAAGTCTGAAAAAGAAACACCTTGTTCTGGTAACAGATAACTTCTGTCAGCGAAGAGTGCTGTTATTCTTCATGCAAGTTACTTCCATGCAAGCTACCACATACAACTTATTCTGTACTCTTAATTTATGTTACTCTTAAAAGCATACATTTAATTATAACGATTTTCCTCTCAAGAGTAAATGTATATTTTCCCAGAGAACAACAAAACCTAAATTAAATTCAAGCTATATAGTTGGAGTAATGATCATGAAGAAAAGAGGGTAAATACTTTGCTTATTGGGTCAGAACAGAAATAAATACAATCAGCGACAGTCAAACAGATTTTGTATGTACAAATAAGATTTTTGGCTAGACTAACCATTTAATTACTCTGTGAAAAAGAAAATACATCAGATGAAGTTGGTTATCTGAAACCAAACAGAGTCTCATGCAGGGTGGCAAAATGAGGGGTGTGTGCCTGCAGCCCCTTATGTGCAGCTCCACTCTCAGTGCAGGTTGACCATGTCAGGCTTGGGGTGGGAGTGACTGGGCTTGAGCAGAGCAAAACCATGACACCATCCAAGTCTTGAGAATGAGAAGGAGTGAAGCAAGAGCTTTGCCATGACAGGGATTAATGTAGTTTTAGGACAGTCTTTGCATATCTGTTTAAAAGGAGTGAGGGTAGGGAAAAGCCCAACCTTGGTAATTAAGTTCAGGTTCCTATTCTTCTACTAAACTCAAGGGCCTTAAGGATTAATGAAAAAATTGCTGCTTTTTTTCTGGTTAAATAGGACATACCTCTGGTGCAGTTTTTTTTTCCAGATTCTTGATGTTAAAATGCATTTGAATTAGTAGCAGCTGCAGCCCTCTCAAATACCGTTGTCCTTCATACACAATAGGAGCGCCAAGCCTGGCAGCTGGACTTCCCTGGCACTTCTGCTGCTTGGCCAGCTGAACCTTTTGGAGCTGTCTGTGGGAGAGTCATGGTTTCCCCTGAAAGCAACAGGATGGTGTGGAGCAAGTGCCCAGCATCTGCTGCTGACCCATCCCACCTTACTGTGGCTGGCCATTTTCTAGGGGCCATCCCCTCACAGCTTGGAGTATAATGCAAACTATTCTAGTCCAAATGAGAAACCCCTTTGTGTCTCAAAGGTTTAAATGTAAGATAGGTCTTGGTACTGTGGTATAGGAGAAAATTAAAACAAATCATCCTAATTTTACTGTAAAAAAAGAATACCCTTACTCTGAGGAGGAACATTTCTAGTGTACAGGTCACAGCACTTTTGGGCATCACTCGCTTTAAGTTTGGCTCCATTCTATTTTAAGTATATCTGTCACAATACTGAAGAGCAGTTCTGTGTGGCACAGACTGGTAAATAGAGAAAATGAGTAGAAATTGTGCTTCACAAAAATACCTTTTTCCTGGAATGATTCAGAGATGGTGATGGCACCTTTGCACTTAGGACTGAACTAATTTATGATTTTTGTAATCTAATAAATTACTCTGTTAGTTTACTGGTCCCTTTTAAATGTTGGTGTCTGCAGCAATGAGTTCCCCAGTCCAGTCACTTCTGTGAAATCTTTTCTTAGTTTGACTACTATCACAAGCCTCACTTTCTTTTTGTTTTTTTATTTTTTTTTAATGGTTGTTTGACCAGCAGTGAGAGTTTTTTGCAGCCTTTAAACTTGCTGAAAGTCAGCATAACCTTCAAAATTCAGAGGGTGAGTGGCCACATCACAAAGTTCCTTTTCTTCAGGCTAAAAATTCATTGGTGTTGAGGTATCTTCTGCAGAGTCTATATATAAGATAAAGTGATAGAAAGGGATCCTTCTGCAATTGTTACAGTTACACTCCAGAGGGTGGCTGTCAAAGGAGACTATATGGGCTCTGTGAGAGTGTGTGATTAGGATAGAAGCTGGTTTGTGCTATAAAGTGAATGAATGAGTGTCTTATTAATAAACTTGCTAAGGTGAGGAGAAGAATGACGTTTTGCTGCAGGTAGTTGTCCTTATTGGAGGGAGCTGCCTTCTACAGCTCTGATTTTGGCTGTCTTGAATGAGTGATGGATGCAATAAAGGTGGTGTAAAAAGCAGTCAGAGCCCAGGATGAGTTGGGAGTTTTACCAAAAGTAGAAGCCAACTTATTCCAGGTAATTATCAATTTATGAACTTACTAAGCCAGCCTTCATACAGATGATTTTACTCCAGCTTATAATGTACTCAAAATAGTCACCAAACCCAGAGTGATTGTGCACTGATATCAGGTTTTTTTCTTCCCATATATTATGATTTTGAAATAATAGCTACAAATACAGTTTGTTGTTTTTATTCCACTGCTCCAATGTGATTTAAAAAAAATTAATATTTTATAACACCCAACCTCGAATGCAACAAAACCTATTTTGTTAATACAAAACAAAGCAAACTTTCTGCCTTCTAATAGTACATATGTGCTATTAATTTTCACGCTTTGCAAAGACACCAGTGAGAAGGATCCTCAGGGTCAATTCAATTCTGTCCATCTGCTGGTTGCTGTTTTGTCTAATGACATAAAAATTTTACTTGTGTGTCATTCCTTTTTGTTTGCTATTTATTAATGGATTAAGAATGGTCTTTTGAAGTGAACAGAATGTACACAGCAAAGCATTTTGTTCAATTTAAATGAAAAAGAATGAAAGAAGTGCTGTTAGCATAGTTCTTTGAAGATGTTTGGATTGAAGTAGTCAGTTTGAAGTATCTCTGTACTTTCTTTTAATAACAAACTCTGGAAACAAAACAAACAAGTTATGAGGGTTTTCTCTTACCTTTTTGTATGAAGGTGCTCTTCTTCAACTAAAACTAGCTGAGGGACAGGTAATGCCTGTTGTGCACAGCCCCGTGGTTCTTCTTTGAGAACCCAGCCTCTGCATCACAGTGCTGCTGTGGGAGCCTGTTCTGCCTCTGTGCCCAGGGCTGGCTCTGGCTGTAACCACATTGTGTCCACCAGCATGAATATGCAGCTGTAATAACCACCTCTCTCTAGTCCTTGCTGTGAGGGAGGTTTCTCGGTATGGAAGTGTTGGTATGGAGCTTGGAAGTCCTCTGTGTCTGCACCATGTGAAAGGTAGCAGGCTTTGGGTAGGTGGGTTTGTAGGAAACTGTTGCTTACCTTCAACATATTGTGAGATTTTTCACTGCTCATTGAGAAGTAATGGGTCGGAGCACTAGTAGTGTTCTAGACTTAGTGCCTGTCAGACTTCTTATATAAATTCAGTAGGCCCAACTAAATAATTAACGCAGAAGTTGTAAACCCCGATGAGTGCTCTGAGACTAGGAACTACCATCTGCTGTTCTATAAAGATCACATTCCCAAATGATTGGTAATACTCCTCCTAGTTCCTCCTAGGTCATGGTGGTGACTAGACACATGACAAAGACCTCAGAACAGAAACAGCAGCAACATGAGGAAAACCAGTTCAGCCAAGACTGGTTTGGCTTTCAAACAATCAAGTCTTCTTGTTTGAAATCTTAGTTCTTATTACAGATATTCATTATTCACAAAAAAAAAAGAGAGTCAATTATTTCTGCCCGGTACATTCAGTGTTTAGCTTGCCATGTAAAGAAAGAATTGATTTATTGCATTTAATCACTAAGAAAATTCAGTGATACAAGTGGAATTCCTCTCTTCCCCTGCTCCAGTCCTAAATAAGATCATTCAGAGTGAAAATACAGGACAATTTAATGGATACTCATTGCTATTTTTACTACAATACTCCATCAATATAATTAAACCAAAAATGAGGATTTAAGATGGAAATTTTCCATCACTCTTTAGAAGTATAAGGCACGGGTGTAAACACTGCCTCTAACAACAATGCAGTGGAAAGACTAGAACTGAACAGGTTCTGAATGCCCTGACTAATTTATGGTTTACATTTTGATTCCTGTTTTACCTCACTCTATCAGAAAATATTTTGATCAACATGGAAAGCTTCCTTAAAAAGGCTTAATTCTCCTTTGCTGAAATTGCTTTCTGTATCATCTGTTCCTAAGGGGAAAATTGACTCCATGTTCATGAAAGACCACGTAGGGAGGGGATGGCATCGACTGGCTCTGTGGGACACCGTTTGCCTCTCCTTGCCCTTTGTGAGCAAAGAAGCCTGTGCCCATGCATCTTCTACTTTGTGTGAATCTGCAGTCCAGATCTTAACTGAGGCATTCCCCCAGCAAGTAAAGCTATTGCATAGGTGATAGTTTGCCATTAGCTGTCAGAACAGATATAAGAGCATTTACACCAGCACTTCAAAGCTGCGATGAAAGAGCTCTGTTCCCAATTCAGACATGAAGCACGTAGGCTTCTTATATTTGCTCAGTATTCCCAATTCACCATTAGGCTGTGGCTGCTTGGTGCAATCTGTTTTGATCTTCTTCCATCTGCTACTATCTGATGTTTTTTTTCTGAAAAATGAAGCTGGCAGTATGTGATTGTTGCAAAGGCAATCAATTACTGGAGCTGTAAAAGTGTTCTGCCTGGTAGAGACATGGAGCGTGCTCTTCCCAGACTGCTGTGTTCCTTCCGCTCCTCAGTGCTGCACAGGTAAACCTCACCAAGGGCCACTGGCGCAGACAGAGGTAGCTCCACCACATCTGCCATTGTACATGAGCATGAATCAGAGGCTTCATGCTGTGTTTCATGTTTTGGGAGGTGACTTTGCTAGTCAGAACAGCCACTGGCGGTGCACAAGTGGTTGGAAATCTGTCTTTGGGAAATAGATGTAAGTGGACAACTGTGAGAAAGGATGTGATAACTGACTGGAGGTCTTCAGTGAACTGTGGACTGGGGCTGGCTTGTTTTTTGGGTTTTTTGATGAGTGACAGGGAGGAAGGAATGGAGACTACACTTAATAACTTAGCACATAACACCAACCTCAGAAGGAACTGGGTTCCAAGGGAACTGAATGAATTTAAAAACGATCCTCCCTCCTTTCCCCATCCTTCCCCCAAGCATTCCATTTTACTGGTACAGTTGGTTCAACAATCACTTCAACAGGTAGAAGTGTTGGAACAGCATGCTTGCAGACATGGGATACAGAATAACCCCTCAGAAGAGAATGCTACTAGCCACTGTGCTCTGATCACTTTAACCTCAATGCCAGCAATGCCAAGCTTTTTTGAAAAATATTAAGACTGTTAGGACATATGAGGAGATTTCTTTTTCTGCAAGAAAGGAGTCATCATCCCACACTGTCTTTCTGCTACCAAGAGCAACCAGAACTATTGTGCCTAGTTCAGGCTCCAGACTTCAGTAGGGTGCAAACCAAAAAAAAGTAGCTCGCAAGAAAGTTTGAAGAGATCAGAGGTAGATGAAGTATGGTCTTGGAGGTCTTGAAAGAGCTGTGTTTGCATGGGGTTACAGAGATCAGATTAAAGGAAGAAGTTTGGGGATGACATCAGTTCTCAGATGCAAGAGAGAGATTTGTGGGACATTGCATAATGGTCTGCTCCCCTCATCTGGGACAAGAAGTAATGTGCTGGAGATACTGCAAGAAAGACTTGGCCAGACACTAGAGGAAATGTCCTAGGGGCAAGTTACAAAAGCTTTTGGTCCTTGGATCATGCTGTGGACACTGGGCCAGAAATGACAGCATCATCACAGAACTGCCCAGCTTGGAAGGGACCTTGAAAGACCACCTGCTTCAACCATTCATGGGAAGGAGAGCCTAGATGAGATTTTCTAGTCTCCTATCCAGTCATGTCTTAAAAATTGTCAGTGATAGTGTCTCTGCCATGCCCATGGGGAAGTAGTTCCAGTGAATGTTTGTTCTCACTGTAAAATATCTTCTTGTGATGAAAATGAAGACTGATAATGATATGGGTAGATCTGTAATGTTGTGGACCTATAGCTTGTTTAACTTTGCTCTGAAATAGCAGAACAATGAGTATCTTAACATAAGAAGAAATACCTTCTACTTTGGGAGGAAGAAATGTCATATTTTAATAAATGTGTATTGTGTAGTAGGGACTTAGAATTGCTCGCCTTTTGTTGCTGCCTAACACAACAAAATTTACTACCCTTATCTGTTGTTGGGAGGGCAAGATACCCATATGTCACTGCTTTGGTAGACCCTGAATGTTTCTATCTAATTAAGCAGCTGTTTAGATTTTCACTAGATATATTTGGAATACCACTCCCACTGTTGTACAGATGCAAATAAATTCGGTTTACTTCTACCCTTCAAATCTGCATATTAATAAATAATGGATTTCCCTGGGTTAAAATTATATGCTGTTCCTCAGACACAGTAATTAAAGCTTGTGTGATATATGTGAATCTTCATTTATTATTGCTCAACTTTGTAGAAATTAATGTGTTAGAAAGCTGCTTGCATAAACTATTCTTTTAATGAAGCTGCCCAGTGAGCAGGTAGAAAGCAATTAAATGGCACTGCTAGATGGAGATGACAAAGATAGATCAAACTGCTCTGATAAGAATGTTGATTGATTGTGCTATTTAGCTATAGACTTGTTGGAGTTTAGCTGTTGTTCCTGTAATCTTCATGGGACAGGTGCCTTAGCTTTGAAGGAGTGATTAAGTGCTGCAGCATGCAGGATGCTGTGGGAATCGTCATTGTCAGACTAACGTGTGTGTCTAAATTAGCAATTTACAAAGTTACAGGAAATAGTTTGCCATGATTCTGAATGATTAATGCAAAACTGTACTGGCAATGTTCACCCCGTAATTCATCCTTATTGCTTTGGGACTGGATGTTTCAGGTTGCCTCTGGGAGGAAATGTGAAGAGTCAGAATGACAGACCCTACAACCGTTGGGAAGTCCTGTGGGTTGATGGCTTTGCAAACAAACTGCTGGTTAATTGGGCTGGGGTGCATGTGTGGAAGCTGGAAGCCTGTTTAAATAGGAAGAGATGTATGTCATGCTGAGGGCTCTGAAAGCTGCAGCTCGAGCAGTTACCGCTTCAAGGGAAGATAGAAAAGTGAATGTGCCTGTGCTTTGAATGTTAAGGTGCCTGAAGTTTGATCCTGTCAAACAGAACAGGCTGTGCAAGTGCATCTTCTCAGTTATGGCTCACCTGCTACATCATGAAGGGATTAGTGAGGCTGCATGTGCCACAGCAGTGTGACTGTGCAGTGCCCTGACTGGAGCCATGGACTGCATAGAGCTGCTCCAAGCCATGTGGCACAATGCTGCCTGCACACTGCAGACACAGAGAGCTTTACAGTTTGTCCTTATTATTATTGCTGGGTTTTTGTAACATCCTTATGGTGTGAGCTGGACTAGCACTTGAATCAAAAGCAGTGAGTTTTGGAGCATGGTGTCAGGCCTTGATGAAGCATAGGCCAGGATCTGCAGGACCTCACTATGCTCTTTTCTTGCTTTCCAGGCACATCTCACCCAGGCTCTACTTTGGCTGTGCTGCACACAGGTCAGTGCTGTGGTATTGGTTGCTCTCCTCTCACTTTTGTGGTTTAGTCTTCCATTTCTCACAAGCTGCCTCTTATCCTTGTACACGGGTAGATCACCAAGGCTCTTGGTGTGTGTTGGCAGAGCTCCTGCTCAGAGGTGCACAGGGGAGGGTTTCCCTGTGAGAGATGTTCTGCAGCATGAGCAGGGCTGTGATGCTCTCTCACTGTTAAAGTGATTAAGAATGCTAACCTGACCCCTGTAAAAGCACTGAAATGGTTTCCATTTTAAGAATCCACTTGAAGAAGTGAGGGAGAAAGTACTAATGGATAGTGCTGCCATTTTTCCTGATCTCAAGAATAGTGTAGGTAGGTTTATTCCAGAGGGTTCCAAGCATCTACACATGCAATGTTAAATCAATGAAAAGACACATAAGTTGGTTTTAAAATCAATATGCTTATCTGATTCTTAGAAATAATTTGTAAGCTGAGTGGTGCCAGGAACAGGCTTTGTTTTCTTAAAGTAATGACTAAAGAAAAACAAGAAATTTTGAATTGTGATTTTTTTCTTTCTCTGTGTAAGATTCACTGAACTAGTTAAGGCTTTGTTTGGGTGACTCTTTATGAACAGTGCTTGGAAAAATAATTTTTGAGGTTTGTAATTTGTGAAGGCTCTGTTTACAGTTGCAATTTGAGTTAGGGTCTGTGTTTTCTCCAAGGCATCCTTTTTCCTTTGATAAGGCATTGCTTGCTTATTTTACTTTCTTAATGCCTCTCAGCCTCCAATGTTTGTTTTTTCCTCATTCTAACATATTGGACTTCTTTTGTAACAGCTGCATTGATGGGTTTTTTTAAGCCTTCTGCTCTAGTTTTCAGAACTGCTTATCTTCCTCTTCTCCCTCCTCTGTGTATTGTATTAGACAAACTATTAATTCCTTTCTGACTAGAAACATCCAAGACTTAGAAGGCACCAGATGGTGGCACTGGTCTTTCACATCTGACAAGTCTGGATGATGCTATGAAACCAGAAGCTTTATGCAAGTTGCAGTGTGTGTCATCCTAATTTTCTTTTCAAAGCTGCATAGCTGGAATGAGGAAGGTGATATGGTTTTATGCTTGTCTGTAGAGAGTGCCTGTGAAAGGTGAGATGTGTATCTAAGGGGGCAGAAAGGATAAGCCATGGTGATACTAGAGCATTGCTAATGCTGTTATTTTCTGTATTTGTATCATGCTATTGCATTTCATTACTTTCCAATTGAAAGACAGAGTAGAAAGGATCTAGTTGAGCTCTACTAGCTTGTACTGGATGAGGCAGTAGTTGGGGTTTTTAAAATCAGATATGTATCTTGTTCTCAGTCCTTACTGAGTACTGCAGCTTTTATAACTGTTCTTTTTCTGAATATAGCAGGTATCAGCATCTTATCAGATGTTATAGTTATTTAATTTATATTCCTGAAATCTCCACTTTGGTGTTTTCAGAGCATGCTTAAGCAGTGTTCGGTTTCTCTGCTTTAAAGGGGGAATGGCCAGAGAAACCTGCAGAGAATGAAGTTTTGTATTCCATATCAAATGTTTTGTTAGAGAAATATTTAAGACATGTCTTGCCTCTGGAGATTGATCTGTGCAGCCTGTGCAATGATTCCTTCCTGTTTGGGCACAGACTGTGCTAGGGAAAAGAGACCACCTTCAGATGGGGACAAAATGAGAATGTGGGAAAAGGCTGATCACAGAACCAGCAAATTTCGTTATTTGGAGACCTTTAAGACCATCAAGCTCAACCTTTGAGTCAGCACTGTGAACAACAAACATCATGAACAACAGCGCACAACTGCATTATGAACAACAAACACAGAAATGGCCAGATTCACTAGTTGCGTGAAACTGTGTGAAAATGAGTTGATCAATAGATATTGCCTGTAGCAGTCCTGAGGCTCGCAGCAGCTGTAGCCAGTCTTGTATGAAAACAGGACAACAGAAAACTTTGCTGACCATCCATGCTCCACTATAATCTGCAGAGCAAACCTTCGCTCTGGAAGATGTCACAGCAGGACTCTGGGACCTGCAGCCTTGGTTTTCATCCACAAAGGCAAGTGGGCTTTGAACCCCTAAGGTGAGTTTTCTCAGTGATTCAGACCCACCTATGCCTCGGGCAGCTAAAATCCTGATGGCTTGAGCAAAAGCAAGGCAGATTGAAGAGGCTCAGACCAAGTCATGTTTTAGTTCAGGAGAAGCCACTTGTGAGAGTTGTTTCTGGGTGGGGCTTTTTGGTTTTTTTTCTTGTGTCTAGAATAAAGTGATGGTGACTGTTTTAAAGTCACCATAGTCACTACAGCAAAACACATTCCTTGGATTCTGAAAGAAACAGAGAGCTGAAATGCAGTTTGCTTCATGTAGCATGAAGTGTTTTTTCACATATCCTTTGGGAATTCAGGTCTCCTACCTATGCAAGATTTAGCACATATCTCATCTGTTGCAGCTGTAGCATGTAGTTTGGTTTTATTATAAAACTTGGGCTTTCACTCTGAAATCAGTTAGAGATTTCTTAGTGACTTACTTAGCTGAGATTTGGCCTTTTGTGTTTACATTAAGTCAAGAAACTTTTTCTAGTCTGAAAAAGCTAGAAAAGCTCCCATAAGATACAATTGTTACCTGTGTATTAACGATACAGGAGAAAGCAGCCAGAACTGAATTGATGAATTGACTGGTAAGTGTGTTATTCTCCTGTTGGAAAGTTTGCTGCTAGGTGCATGCTAAGAAAGGTTGGTGAATGTTTTTTTAAAAAGTTAAGCATGTTTCAAAGTTTAAGTCTGGTGAAAGGATAAACTATGAATCAAAGCAGTCTGAAAATCTCAACTTGAAATTACTGGACTCCTGTGTAAACAGAGTGTACTTGTCAAGTGACACAATTTAATGGCAGCTATTATACATGTTCTGCTTTCTTAGCAGCAGCTGGTGTCTGTAGAGTCAGGCCTTTAGCAGACACTTGAAAAATAGTTTTTCTTCTTGTCCAGATTCTCACAACTCTTCTTTTTGTCCCTTAACATGATCTCAGCTGTGAGCAGTCTGGAGAAAGAATTTTAATTTTAAATTGTTTTTCCAATGTGACAGAGCCCATTGGCAAGCTGCAGGCCTGGCAGATCATGCTGATTTGCTGTATAAATATATTAATATGAAACTGTTTAATATTAGCTAAAATTTAATGGATTTTAATTAATTGGGTGTTTTGGGGGGGTTCTTTGTTTTTGTTCCATGGGGGAGGTATTTGGTTTTTTCTTTCCTTTCAGTGAAGTGCAGGTATCCTAAGCCAGTCATGTGCTGGATTCTGATTTCATATAAGTACTTTTATTCTAATAAACTGGTAAAAGTAAGGTCTATGTAAGCTGTTTTCCATCTTCATTAATGTGTTTAACATGTTTACCAATGTACAAGTATTGTCTTCTTGCTCTTGTGTTCAGTGGGACTGGTAGGGATCAAAACGAGAATAAACTAAACCAAGAAACTTAGGCTCTAGCTTACTACTGTTGCAGTAATTGTTTTTGTTTTGCTTTCATTCCTCACTGTTGATTCATATGTAGCAGGTACTTTAAAGTGACTGTGCTGGTGTGGTGCAGGGAAAAAAAAAGCCCATGAATGAGGACATCCCTTTTAACTCAGTATTGGTGATGGGACACAGAGAGGCTGTGGGAAATTGCTACCACAGCAGAAAGCAAAGATGTAAGATTCCCTTCCTCATTCTTTTATAGGTACATTCTGTAGTTATTTAAATAATATGGAGTAAGGTGGCTGTGAAAGAGGAATTGAAACAGCTCACAATTTAGTCTCTATCTTGAAAAGAAGATGTCTATGAACCTGCTTTGTTTTAAATAAACCCCTGAAGCAAATGACTGTTTGGAAGTGGCCTCTCCTTAGAAGTAGATCACAAAATAATTTTGTCAGACTATTCTGTCATTACTTGTGTGTTTGGTTTTTTGGTTTGGTTTCAGGTTTTTGTAGGGTTTTTGGTTTTGTGTGTTTTTTTTTTTTTTCAAGAACAAAGCAATGTTCAAATAAAAGGATTCCTCTAATAAGACATTTTTCCACTTTTTATTCTTCCAAGTAAGGCATTAGTTACAATGCTCGTAGGAGCACAAGTGCCTTACTTGCTCTCCTAGCAGTGTGTTGTCCTTTATTCAAAAGTTAGTCCAAGACAAGGCATGTAGTACTTGAGCTATTCACATTTTCTATTTTAAAAATGCTTGAAAAAATGGTGACTCACTTTTTTTATGTGAGCTCTGGGCATGATCTGTTTTGCATCATGTTGTAAGTACATAGATAAACCAGCTTTTTTTACACAATAACTGATCTTTATTTTTGGCTGCCCAGTTTCTATAGTTGATTACTCAACTGAGACGACAGCAGTATAAATAGCAGTTTCAGTGCCTATGGTCTGAACAACCTCATTTCCACTGCTGAATGCTTGTTTGTCCATTACAAGTACGCTTCATTAGGTATAGCTTAAAAATGGCAAGAAATTCAGTGTATTGTTGTGACTCAGGCTGGCAGAGAATGCTGGAAGGTTGATAAGGAGGGAGTGTATTTCTGCCTCTTCTAATAGAGACAAGTGTAATGGTTAATATTATTACTGGGTGCCATGACCTGGAAGTTGTTGAGATGTCAGGGAAATAGGCTGTGCTTTGACCCCATCCAGAACAGGCTGGTTAGAATGAGCTGTTGAAGGATTTTAGAGGAAGAGTGGTGGGTCTAGTTTTTCTGAACTCTAATATTAAAATTTTTCTCATCTGTTTATTGTATTGCTGCCTAAAAACGTTGCAGTTGCGGCCTGATGTTGATACAAGGGGTTGTGATGAAGGTGAGGAGTTACTCCAAGAGCCTTGCAGGTACTCCAGGGGACAAAGGCCCTACTCTATGGGAGCATTTTGATCAGCATCTACTTAATCTGAATTTAAAAGCAATTGCTCTGTCATGTAACAAGAAGGCAAGTGAATATAGGGTGACATGTTTTGGTTTCTAGTTGGGAAGTGTGAATCTGGCTATCAGGTTTACCTCCCTTCCTATGACACCATGTAAAACACTTAGTGAAAAGGTTGTGCTGTCTGCCAGATGTGCTCGTGTTAAGACTTTGTCATTAATGAACACTTCAGGCAAATTTAAGAATCTAAGAAAATGTCTCCAGCAAGATACCATATGAAAATCAATAGTTCTCTTCTATGCCATCTTGTTGATGAGCTAGAGGCAGAGAGTTCACTGGAGCAGAGCTAAGATCAATAGCTCCATGAATTTTAATTGGACCTTCTTTTACTACCAGCTGAAAACTGTCTGCTTTTAACCCTGTAACAGGAAAATACAAGATCCTTTGGCAGCTAGTGATTCTACATCATTCAGGCCCATAAGGGTCACTTGTGGACAGTCTTAAACACAAATAGGGAAGAAAGGCATTGAAGAATAACTTTATTCTTGCTACTGCCATAATTTTATTTACAGTAACATTTCCACTATTTGGGTTTTCTGTATAAGCTTGGTGGATGTATTTCTCTTTACTATTTTTTTTTATCTTTGCACATCATCCTTATTTTCAGTCTAAGTGTGTTCTCCTTTATTGGTCCACTCTATGTGCTAGGTGTTATCACAGTATCACAGTGATAAGGTTGGAAAAGACC
>VZRI01015554.1:0-13916 GCA_013397515.1 Upupa epops
TCTTCCTAAACCGAGACACCAATCCATAGCTTTCTGAAGTGCAGAATGTCATGGCATTCCAGTCTGTGATACTGTCAGGTACTGTGACAGCTAGTTCAGCAGCTCCTGAATCACTGAGGAGAAAAGAGAGTGGAAGGGTTTGTGTCTATCCTCGTAAAGATTGCTTCTGGGAGTACAAAAGATACGGGAATTCCCAGAAACTATGACAGAGGTATGGAAAGGACAGAAAAAAGTGGGCAAAGAAGGACTAAGAGGAAAGTGTTGCAACTCAAATTCTTCTTTTTTGGAGACATCCAGCCTGTGCCAGGGAGTACTATGTGACGCTTCCACCACACTCCCAACAACAGCTGTCACAGATCTGCTTACACAGAATGGAAATGGTCCCTTCCCTGAAATAGCGTCTGTCCTGAAATGGACATAATCCAGTCAAATGAGACAGAGAAGTAGAGATTCTATTTTACAGATGGAGAATATTGGTATATGTGAAAATTCTATGAATTAAGAAGCATAAGATGTCTGAATAAAGGGAGAACAGTGGATGATGACTTTGGCAAGGCCAAAGTGGCAACCCCATCTGCATTTCCATTGCACTAGACACACACACACATACACACACACACACACCAGGACCCTTCCCTGTTCCCGTGATGCACATTTCCTGTACAACCTTCTACTCATCTCTGGAAGCACCCTGTGTGTTCAGCTGCCCTTGTGCAGCCTGTATGTTACCCATATTTCCAAAGAAGAAATCAAGATGTACACATGTAGTCATAGTAGAAAGATGTCTGGGTGTGGCACTCAATTGGAGACTTGATTTTAAGGCTGGTTAAAAATGCTAGACCTGAATTCTGGAGAAAAGGAGGAGAAAAGAAGGTAGGCTTCAGTAGAGGGAGTGGTTTGTCTAAGATCTGTCTCTGCCCATTCCTCCCAACTTAACAGACAACCTGTGTTCTTGCTCCTCAGCCTAACCAGTGAATTTATACAGGAAGAGAATGCAAAACCACCTTACTCCCATGTGAATGTCCTCACACAAAGTCATTATTTTGGCACCACAGTTTATTGCCCACCTAACACAAAACTGCTGTCATCTTTCACCCACTATATATTTCTATTATTCTTTCGCTCATTTCCCCACCCATCCTTTTCTCTCAGGTCCTTTGCTTTCCTAACCTCAAGTTTGTCCTGACTCAGACTGACACTCCCCTCTCTTTTCAATCCCTAGAAAATCTGAGAAGAAGACTGGGTGTTGGGTTCTAGGGATCTGCCTGACTGATAGGATTCTATCAAGCTGGAAGAATAGAGTGTCAGAGACTTCTTAGTTCAGAAGCTTGTCAAACTCAGAATCTGAAGTTGCCGGCATTTATAGCAAAGACAATCTGTGGTGCTCAGCTCTGATATTTCAGGAATTCTGGAAATTAGATTTACCTTCAGAAGTTCATAGACATCTGGCTGGGACACTGCGTAAGAGTATCTGTTGTACATTATTGGTGACATTGTTCCTGGTGGAAGGGTGGGCTGAGGGGAACTGGTTATTCCTGGGTTTTTGTGCATAGTACAGTAGTCACTGTAATAGTCTGTGAGGGTGCTGGGGTGCTCCTGAGTATAGCTGAACATATTGTACACCTGTAAACAGAATAAAACCAAGCCAGGTCAGTGTGACATGTGGGAAGATTTTAATTTCTGTGAAATTTTCAGTGACCAAAGGGTCAGAGCTTGGATCCTGCCTGTCCCCAAAGCCCAGATCCAAAGGTTTTTGAGCTGCATGGAGAGTCTTTGCAAGTTTAAGATGCACAGTGCCAGAGGTGAACTTGAACTCCCATCTGGGGTATGGCTGCATAGCTATGGCCACTTCTACCTCATAGATGTCCAAAATGAGAATGCTCTTAAGTGGTGTTCCTCAGGAATTACTCAGTATCTTCATGAGTGATACAAACAGTGAAATTGAGTGCATCCTCAGCACGTATGCAGGTGGTACCAAGATGGGTGATGTGGTCAATAAGCCAGAGGGAAAGAAAGCACAAGGAGTGCTTGAGGAGTAGGTCTGTATCAGCATCACAAGGTTCAACGAGGCCAAGTCCCACACATATTGTCCCTATTGGAACAATCCTCAGTATCAAAATGGGCTGGGAGACAAGCTGATAGGGAGCAGCCCTGCTTCTTGCCTGGTTGAAGGCACAGCCTGCATCCACCTTGACAATGTCAAGAAGCAATCCAGGAGTACTTAGACCAAATACATGTCAGGTCTAGTGGAGAAATTAAACCTTTCCTTCACCAAGGCACCACTTAGTCCTTTCATGCACAGCCTGTTTCATTCGTGAGTTGGAAAAAAGAGTTTTTATTCAGAGCACTATCATGAGTTGGTTCAGGAGAAGGAAGTCTCTTGCCATATGGGTGCCACTGTGGCCAAGTGCTCTAAGTTTAACAAGGATGTGACTTTGGGCTCTCCTCAAGGATAACAGTGGGTTATTCTATGAGATCCTTCCATACAGGCTGGAAATTTTTACTGGTGTTTGAAGTTGTTCCCTTTTTTCTCATTAAGCCATGTCCTGTTTCCATTCATGTACCTGGTATATCCACTATGTCTTATCAACCAGTGCCTGCAATCAGATACTCAAAAGACATGTCTCCAATATCATCAGCAAGGCTCAGCACTAAAGTGACTCATGCTATCCCTGGATAGCTCAGCCTCTGGCCTCAGGAGAGGGACGCTCTGGTCTACAGCACGGATGCTACACAGGGAGCCTGGTGCAGCCTGCAAGTGGAGATGGACAGTCGATCCTGGGAGAGCCACTGTGTCTGAGAAGCCAAGCTTTACCTGAAACAGCACAAGAAAGAGGGACTGAAGACATTGAGAGAGAAAGGGAAGAGAAGACACTGGCTACTGGTTTATGATGGACATACATCACCAATTTGCAGCCTATCTGCTCCTGTATGCATTATGTACTGCTTACATGGTTCCTGAAGCATTTGGAGACTTTCAGACTGAAGGTGTCAGCTGCCACTTGTCCCTCAGGGAAGGCAGTGTAAACAAAGAGGGCAGCCATTGGTGAAATGACATCAATGGGGAGAGTGACATTGAAAGCCCCACTATAATGACCTGATTAAAGAGTGAGAAAAAGAACAAGTATAAGAAAAGGCAAGAAAGTCTCTCTCCAAGGATTACAGCAGCAACATGCTCATTCTTTATAATATTTCTGTAAAGTTACTTAGATAGAGACTATTCTGCCCTGCTTCTGGGGGGGCCACAGCTAGATCAGAAGATCTTGGCAACAAGAATACACTTGGGAAAGAAACTATTTTCCATCTAAGTCGAGCAAAAATATTTTGTGTCTTCTTTTGGAAGTCTCCAGTAATTCCTGCTTCTCAGATAAACTCTGACAATTTAATTATTTGATGTGAAAAAAATTATTAGACAAATTGAAAGGTGGAAGAGAGAAGCATATTTGCCATTTCCTCTTGATATTGTATACCAGTTTGGTTGTTCCCTGTTGCTCCAAGTTCTCTTTTCTGCCCAATTTAGGTTGGAAGGGCTTTCCTGTTGGGTCCTTAATCTGTTCCTGATATTTAGGTGCTCTTACCTAATGGTGGATCAAGAAGTACTGTTATTTGGCCATGATGTACAAGGGATCCTCTGGCCAAAACCTAAAAGGTAGTGAACAGAGCAAATGGTTGACAGTGCCTCTGTTTCTTGTTTCTGGGCCAGTAAAGGGTCCAGTGCTGACACAGACCACTGAAAAGCTGTGCTGCAGGCACTGTCCTGCACTTACCAGATGGTAGAAGTCTGCTCTGGCAGCCTTGTCCTCCAGCTCAGAGGCTAAGATTCGGTAGTGCACAGTGACCTGCTGCACATCCCTACAGGGCAGCATTGCTTGAACTGGCTGGATCCTCACAGAGCTGTGGCTCTGTGTAGTAGAAGGCCCTCAGCGTGAGGGATGCAGTGCCATAAGACACCTGCATATTTTGACCCCTTAAGTCCTCTGGATGAGTCTTAGCCTGTGGCACAGAAAAGGTAGTTTGGTGTCTGAAGTTTTCTTACAGCTCTCCTCATGCTAAATGAAGACTGACTGGACAGTGAGGTCTAAGATCTCCCAGGCGATGGTGTCTATTTCCACCTAAGCTTGGTCACCACTCTTCTGTGGAGTTTGGTGCTACTCACTTATTAGTCCCTGGATCAAACCACTGAACCCTTTGCTTCTGTCTGGCACATGTGGGGAAATTATCATCATAGATCTGCCCTGATAATGTATTTCAGTGTTCATTGTTATTCCACTCACACACTGTATTCTTTTTAGCACTTAATCCATAGGGTAATGGTGGCAGGGGACAACAGAAGATCAATAGCCATGCTCAACTTTGAATTATGACCTATCTGTACCGAAACTATCACATTAACATCCTGTGGACCTCCATCGAGGTCAGAACCCTTGCTCTAAGATACTGAATGCATTCTGATCAAGAGATAGACCTTAACCTTGAAGTTTAGGTAGGGTCTACCCCTACTACTGGAGAAGAGCCTTTTTTTTGTTCATAGGGTAGCAGGTGCAAATTTTCTCTGTCAATTCCCTCATGGCATCATCCCTATTTAGCACCTTACACCCTCTTTACCTCATTCCCTTTTTAAGTCTCCTATATGCCAGGTTTCTCCTGAGTCTTAAGCCACGAGGAAACAAAATGCAAACTGGTCACTGACATTTTCTTCTTCACCTATATTTTCAGATGCTTTTTTCCCTAGCTCCTTTCCAATCTTCCTGTTCCATACCATGTAGGAGTTCTTCCTTTCCTCTCTGTTCCTGCCCAACCACACAAGGCCATTTCCACCTCAGACAGAGGTTCTGTGTAGGTAGACCTCAGTCACAACTTCATGGGGTCTCTCTCCACTGTCCCATCTCTCATCATGTCTCATGACTGCTCAGAGACTGTGTGGGCACCAGGGTCCAGAATGCTGGCTCTGCTGTGGGCTATTCCTCTTGCCCTATATTGTTATTTCACTGCTCCATGACTCCTATACAAATTCAGTGATACAGAAAGTAGACCTGAAGAATGCACTGTCAAAGTCAATATAATTATCAAACTTAATCTGCAGTAAAACCTTGCTGCTGTTGTCCCATGCTGATGTGTCTAAGATGAAAGATGCCATTCCAGTGTCATCTGTGAAGTAGGTCTTGGTCTGCTTCTTGCTACCATAGGACACTGTAAGAATCACCTTCTTGTTCTTCATTTGTGTCCCATTGGCACTTTTGAGTTCCAGCTGTAATGATGCAGAGAACAGTCAGAGAATTGGAAAACACAGGACTGAAAATCTGTCTCCCAATAGAAGTTTCAGTTCGCTCTCTGCAAAGGGACTCTTGGTATGAACTCTAATTTCCCTGACTCCTTCCCATTTATGCAGCAGTCATCTCATCTGGAAAAGCCATGTGCCTATCCTGCAGTTACATTTGTAGATTACCTTTTATTAGAGCTGTCAAAGACTAGAACAGGGCTGTTCTGGCAGCTCCAAGCAATCTACCCACCATCCATCCTCTCAAGACCCAAAAAAGCTGAGTTTTCCATATTTCTGCCTTTTCCCCTACTTACATTTCCATAGTAGGGAGCTCCTTGCTGATAGTAGTAGCTTGTCTCCCAGAATTGGAGAGTTGCGATTTCGAAAGAGACCTTGCAGTTTTCAGTGGTGTTGAACTCTACCCCTAAAAAGGACAGGAAGAACATGCAGGTAACATGCATCTGAGTAAACACAGGAAGACTGGATAGGAAGAGGCAAGGGATGGACTATTACTCAACAGAGAATCGTAGTTTCTCCATGTAACTTCAGGAGTCATTTAACACACACAAACACACACATTCTCACAGTGGGCAATAGTGTCTCCTATGTTCTGACTTTGTAGAATAACAGCAGTCTACCAGGAAATCTTTGCCAAACATTTCTCAGATGTTCTTTCTGACTTTGTTTAAAAAGGTCCTGTGCATAATTGTCCATTAGAAATGGACAATTTCTCCCTTTCTCAGCAGAGTCATAGAAGGGACCTCTAAATGTCATGTAGTCCACCCCCCACTACAACAAGCAGGAACATCTCTAATTAGAACAGATAGCGCGGAGACCCATAGAACCTGACTTCAAATATCTCCAGAGTTGAGTCCCCCACCACCTCTCTAGGCAGTCTGTTTCAGTGACCCACTACCCTCACATTAAATAACTTTTTCCTAATGTCCAACCTAAATCTACCCTTTCCCAGCTTGAAACCATTACTCCTCGTCCTATCATTCCATGCCCTTGTGAACAGTTCATCCCCAGCCTTCTTACAGGCTGCCTTCAGTTATTGGAAGGAAAGCTTGAAAGGTCTTGGTTTCACCACATTCGTTTACAGTCTGCTATCTTGTCATGGGGTGTCTATCTGAAATCACTGCAGTTTGCTGAAAGGATGTGTGTCACTGCTTTCAGCAAGTGCCTCAAAACCACTTTCTTTTTAGGAAGTCTTCTAAAATTGTGTAAGAAAGAAAACCTTATAGGATGGGGTATTTAACAGTAGCTGTGGACAAGCAGCTTCATCTTCCTGTCTGGAATGTGATAAATCTGACAAGTAGCTATAAAGAGAAAATAGTCAGGGTCCTTATCGCTGGTTGGTCTGGCTATCCTCTCATTCCAATGAACATTCCTGAAGTACAGTTTAAGAATAAAAGAACCTGTCCTGATCCACCCCTCTGTACATTACTACTGTGACTAGAAGACCTCTGCCAAAGCAGGATGGCTGTCAGAGCTGGCCTGGTTACAACAATTAGTGGAGGAAGCATACTGGCAAAGCCTATCCTGCAATCTGGAGAATTCAAATGCGAGTCAAATCCGGGTGGTACAGTACACAAGAACATCCATGTTGCCATGATGCTTCCAGGGAAGACACAACCCTCTGAACACTTGAATTCACAGAAGCCAGTGCAAAAATCTCCAGAGATTTGATGGGAAGACACCAAGATCCATAAGGAGTGTTACAGATTAAAACCCTAAGATGTGTATTTTCAGTGAGTATAAAGATATTTTCCGTGAAGGGTAGAAAGCTTTTGCTACCTGTTCCATTTTCTTTAAAAAAAGCCACAGCTTCCAGGTTGAAATTGTAACGATCACTATGCTTCTGGTGGTAGATCTTAATATTCACCTCAGTGTTGAAGCAGCCATCCTCATTGGTCTGGGGATGCAAAATTGTACATATTGATCAATCATGAATGCATTAATCCTTTCTGCAGTGCAGTTCAAACCTAAGTCCCAGAAAACTAAAAGTATGTGACTAAGACAACTGTGTTAAAGGATCAATTCCCATACTGGGCATGGCACAGTTTCTGGAGAGGAGTCATTATGAGGAGATGCTGTTTCATATCTTTATACACTTGCTTGCCAGTAGCAAACACAAGATGTCATTTGTCCCTGACAACAAGTTATTCCTCTGCTAGGGCATGATTTATCTTTACGATATGTGCTGGATTACTTAAAGACATGTAAACAAACATGGACACATTCATTCAACCCTAGAGGGTAAATCCTGCACTGAAATGTGATTGGACACCAGATTAAAAGGGAGTACTAAAATGCATCCAGTGGAAGTGAATCGATAAGGACAGGCTTCATATCTTTCATTGCCCTGTTGCAATATCTGTTTTGTAGGTAAATTGTTAGCTTGTCTACTGCTGTGTTTCCTTTGAGTGCATCTAAATGCAGTCAGAGAAATCACTGTGAGGAGCTATAATTGTTAACGCTGGCAAGTTTAGGATGTATCAGCCATTTATATCTGAGTAAAGAGCATTCTGCTTCAACAACTGATGCCTGTGGCACTCCTTCCTTTATTATTCTTCCCTCTTCTTGCTCCAGTTCCTCTATTTTGCAAGATGAAGGGATGTTCCATGTCCTCACCTCACCAGAGTAATCCTTACAAATACTGTGCTTGGCTTTGGAAGATTTCTGACTGTAGCAGATATGTTTACGTCACACTGTGACTTTCACTCGACCTGGGACTAGTTTCCCATATGTGTACCTAGCACACAGAGCAGAAGGGGTCTTACACTTGCATCCACTGATTCAAGGGTGAATATTATCAGCTTTGACCTGTGGCTTGCTGCTATATGACCCAGCAGCCTTCACAGTTCATGAACTCATCAGAGCTATGGAAGTTAAAATTACATCATCACATTGAAACAGGAGGCAGCATTGTGTGGGTTCTCTCTGAGTCTACATTAGTCCCACCAAGCAGTGCTAGGGAACATTGTGTTGACCACACAAGTTGGCTCATTACTCCTTCCACACTGATACTAATTAATGAAGGAGGGATATACCACTGAGGGGATCTACTGTGACACTTTTAAACTCACAGAGAAAGGAGTTAGGAGAGAGAATATAGAAAAAGATGAAAACCCAGGAGAATTCCTTAGTGAAGGGTGCCAGGCTACCAGAGTTAGGTAAGGGGTAGGATTGATAGAGACTATTTTGAACTCAGTGATTGGTAGCTGTGCAGTTTCCAAACAAGTAAGAAAGCAACTTCAGTTGTGTTAAGTCATCTTACATTCCACAGACTTGGAGATGGAAGCTGTCCTCCAAGATGGTGACCACCTGAGGCATCTTGATGGAGACACTGAACTTTGACAACACTGTGAAAGCACAAGAAATATAAATCACTGAGAATAGAGTGAACTCATTTGTCCCAATCCTCCCCAAAGAGCTGTTAACAGAAAAGAATTCTCTTGTTTAATTCCCTGGCTACCAGCACAGGGCCCTGCAGCTATGTACCAGCAGCTCAGACAAGAGAGTATGCTGGGAGTACAGCCTTAGACTCCTCCCCAGAGCACAGCTGTAGGACAGTACTTTAGTCCTCCATCAGGACATATAGGGGAGGAGAAAGCCTGCAGGTCTAAGTGAAAGTCAGTGAATGCACTTACTGGCAGGACTTCTCAGGGGCTAGCACAACTAGCACAGCTGTTCACAGATAACCAGCCCATTCAGCTTTCTGTGACAGAGTTGGGCTGGAAGCATCCTCTCTGCTGCCTTCAGCTCCCTGAGACTCTTACCATACTCCTCTACCTTGAAGGTATTTGTGCGGTCAGGCTTCTGCAGCCAGAGGGAAGGACAGATCCACGATGCCTCCCACAGGTGTAACATTCAGCCACTGTGCAATTCGATTTCCTTTGGGGTCCTGCATAGGCAGTTGCAGAAAGTAATTATTTCCCAATGCAAAATGAGACTCTTTTGCAGGATGGTGAAGCTACAACAGCATGGTCTAGGCACATATCCTCTTGTCCTGAGAGCCCAGGTCTGTGACACATATTGAGTTCTTAGGTGAGCCCAAGCTTGAAAAGAACAGGGTTTTTTCTCCCCATCCTATAAACAAAATCAATTTATCACATTATTGCTTTCTGGTGATATAGCCATCTCACTAACTGCTGCAAAACAGTGGTTTACTACCTGTCTGTCTCATTAAGATTCGTAGGTGGTCCCGCTTAGGGATCCCTGTGGTAATCTGAGCTGGGATGGTCTCTGGGTCACTGTATAAAGGGCCAATCCTGACAGTACATGCTGCCTAAGGCAAGAGCTGCTTGGAGGTGATTGCTGGGAGTCTGATGTCTTGAATACCCAGGAAATTCTGGGGAGATGAGTCCAGAACTTCATGCAAGAAACTATGAAGCTCAGCATAAAAAGGAGGATGTATAATATGGGATGCAGGGGCACGCGGAGGGTTTAATGACTGCCATGGTAAGCCCAGACAGGCAGTCCCACTGTTGATTCTTGGGGGGGGCAAGCTGCAGACCTCTGGCTGTGTTGATCAACCAGGAAGGACTCAGTGATGAGCAGCTGAGAGCTTTATATGCATATGAAATAAGAGGGAACTGTTGTTTGAAAAGATGAAGCTGGATCAGAGTGTTGTGTTTGTATAAAGTGGCACAAATCATTGCACAGGTGTCTCAGATATCATGTGTTTATGTATTGATTGCTTGGTTGTCATGGCATGCAAATGTGCATTAACTACTGCCAGCTGCTAGCTGGAACTGTGATTTGTCTGCACTGATTATTACAAACTTCCTACTACTTTCAGGTGTCTTTCCTAACCTCAGGAGTTAAGTCCATATTGCAGTCTATATTTTATCCACAATATTGAGACTAAACTAATAGATTTTAAGACCAATATCTTGAAAGTTGATACAGAATGTTTATCTGTCTGTGTAGTCACGACAATAAGTGATCAAAGTTTTATTTTCTATATTTTCAATATAAAGATCTTTGAAGAAACTTCTGGATTTCTGTCATTTACTGCAGGGACCCCTGTATGATCAGTACCATGATGCTGCACTGCCAAACCTGTGTGGATGTTAAGAGGCAAGTCAAAGACTAATCACATTCGTTTTGAAGTAACTGGATTTCTGCATCCATACTTCCCCACCATCATCTCCAAACCTCTTTCTTGCCCAAGGTGAGAAGCGATCGCTATTTCCAATGAAATGGGTGTTTTACCTTCAGTTCCACTAGGCGGTGCTGTGGGGAGGAAATAACAGAGATGCTTTCAGGGAAGTGACCATCCACTTCCCTGGCAATTTTCATCCCCCAACGACTCAAGAGTCTTCCCTATGAAATTCCCAGGGACTGCCCATTACCAAACATCATGAGAAGCTTGGGCACTTCAGGTGGTGGTGACAGCTGTTTTTAACCACCAAAACCAATGCTGAGACTAGCTACCTATAGATGGATCACCTATCTGGGTCAAGCACCCATTCAGAAGTCATGCAGTCAGCTCATAGCATTTTCAGACTTACTAAAGTTTCTCCAGTCTTGACTTACTGTTTCATTGCTGGCAATAAAGTTCTGATCCAAGGTTATGACTCGCAACATGACTGTAAGGTAAAATAAAAACAGGAGTGTCTGAAATGAAATCAAGTCTGATAATAATGTTAAGAATAATGGACAGCTAAGAAAGATATGCTCATAGGCTTCACTTGAGAGGGTATGGGCAGCAGCTAGAGCCATCCACTCCTGGGCCCAAAGCCCTTCTACAAGCTGTGAGCCTGCTAGAAAAAAAATGTTAGGAGAGGCAGTATGGGCTTTCTGGTTTTCTGACTGACTATGCTGATGAGAAACAAAATTTTTCTGCACACTGGACCTACAGTGGGGCCTTTCCTGCAACAAAGGCCATGCCAGTGGACATGGAGGAGAGGCACGGTGCTAAAAGCTGCACCCTGTTGTGAACTGAATGCTCTAAGGCAGTGGACAAGGCAGGCAGGACTGTAACCCTCCCTGAGGAAGTCTGTGGGACACAGGTGTTAACAGAGTATTGTGGCTTTGACTGGAGCAATCAAGAATATAACATATTGGCATCTGAACATCTCATACATCAAGTTCTGCTCACACTGGTGTGCTGTCTGAATATGGTTAATAGTGAAGAAGGCAGGTCTGTCCTCTGTCAGCATAGTGCCTATCATCTATCTCCAAATCCCTCAAAGCCTAGAAAGGAAATGAAGCCTGACTTTGCTCCAAGCTTTATGGACTACTCTGTATTTTGTGTCTTGAGAACCTCTCTTTCCCTCAGAAGAAATGGCATTCTGTCCATACCAATCTGTCCAGGTTTGTACACAGGTTTGTCTGTCTGGATAAAAGTCTTCTTTTCTGTGTGCTTGATTAGGATTTTCTGTTTCTTCTGAAACTCTGAGCCAGCTTCCAGGACTGTGATAACAACAAAAGCCATTTCATTGGGATTTCCAACAGGAGGAGGGACCTGCAGGCATAGTCGTAACCATCATTCAGGGAGGATCCCAGTCATGGAGATCCATGTTTTTGGAATAATGATTATGTTACTACTTTTGTGTCCAGTTCTTCTTGCCCTGAAAGACCTCATGGTACTTTTCAGAATGTTTTCTCAGCCAGTAAAATAGCAGTGAGCCTCCATAGCAGAAAGAACACTGTAAATACATACAGGCTGAAGATTCAGTCCCCAGTTAAGATGTTCTCATGGGAAGCATAGTTCCTAGCCTTCCTAGCCAGCAAGGGCACAACTGGTGCACTATCAACCATACTGACAACCCTTGAATTATCTTCCACACCTGGAAGCTTGTGCAATGAAAAAAGGTGGTCTGAGAGATGGATTGAGAGATCAGAGACTCATTCCCATTTCTGCTTTGCAAAGTTACTGTCACATGGATTGGCACTGCTTGCTTTCTGTTGAGTTGGAGGCATACTGTCTCTGAGGAGGGGTGGTAGAGCTGAGATGGCATTGCCACAGCATAATTTCTGTTAAAAAAAAGGAAAAAAAAACCAGGCAAAACTTGTTTCTAAGAGGACGGGTTTTGAGGATTTGAGTACTTTCTCTTCGTTCCACTGTCACAATGTGAGTAGAGCAAGATCATGCTGTTCTGCTCTGTAGGTAGTGCAGCGATTAACTCCAAGTCTGTACTGCATCCTGCATGCACATGGAAAAAGATAAAGTTACTGCTTCCAAAATGGGAAGTCAAAACAAGTGACTAGACCTTCCCTTTGTCACCCAAAGGACCAGCAGCTAGAGCTTGGCTACATCACATCTTTCTTGAGATGTCAGCCTTTTCACTGAACCACATTGCATTTCAAGTTCAGTTTGCCTGTTTGATTATCTGCTTTCTCTTGGGTCCAGAATCAATCACAGAATCATAGAATCACAGAATGGCTAGGGATGGAAGTGACCTCAGAGATCGTTTATTCCAATGTCCCTTCCATGGGCAGGGATGCCTCTCAGATAGATTTGGTTGCTCAAAGCCTCATCCAACCTGGCCTTGAACACCTCCAGGGAGGAGGCATCCACAACCTCTCCAGGTAATCTATTTCAGAGTCTCTCCATCCTTGTACTGAAGAACTTCTTCCTAAGACCTAGTCTAAACCTAATTTCCTTCAGTTTAAAAACATTTCCCCTTGTCCTATTGCTAGCTACCCTTGTGAAAAGTTCCTCTGCACTATTTCTGTAGGTTCCCTTTGTGTATTGGAAGGTAGCTGTAAGATTCCCTTGGAGTCCTCTCCCCTAGGATACGTATGGGGCCTGGTGTGCCAGGTAGAGTACCACAAGCACCTTTTCTTCACTCCTGTCCCCCTCCTTCTTATGTCAGATCTCGACACCTCTGTGGCTACTGTCACAGCTCTGCCTCTGGATAACAAGAAGCTGCTCATGTTTGATTTATTTTTGTCTTATAGCACACTGTAGCAAGTAGGATCAAAGAAAAGCAAACATTCAAGTGAGTTTGAAATGTTATCGCAATGGCTCTTGCTTAATGTCCCTGGACATGTTCACCCAATGGCATGTTTGCAGCAGCAGGAGGACATGGCCTGGGGAGATCAGAACAGCAGGAGGTGAGGACATGACCTGCTGGCAGTTCTTAGCTGAAGCTCAGCACTCTGACAAGAGGAAGTCAAAGTCCTGCTGGTCAGGAGCCTTGAGTGCCATCAAACTGTCTTGAGCAGCTTGTCTGCTGCTAAAACTAGGGAATCCAGTAACAGAGGGCAATGACATTTTGATTTTCCTATGTATGCATTTGCTGACTCACAACACCAACAACCCCTGGGCCAAAAGTGGGATGAGAACTGAAGACTCAGTGCTTGAACTTCTCATAGCTACCTTGCTCCTAAAGCCTCTTTACTCTGCAATATTTTCTAGCACCCTTTTGTAAAGTCCTTCCTTATCCTTCCCTTCTGAACTCTAAAAGCACATCACTGAGGCAGTTGTTCAGGGATCTTGACAAACATGCTGCATTACTTTCTCAAAAACCTCTAAAATATTGCAATACAGGCAGGACAACAGACGGCCCATTGAAGCAAACTGTACTTGCATAAAGCAAAGAGCTTCATGATGAAGGTTACAGTGGGAAATGGATAGTAGTAAAGCTCCATTTGAGCAGCAGTTTTGTCAACCTATGGAACTGTCTTGGGTTGTGGAATA
>VZRI01015617.1:0-11698 GCA_013397515.1 Upupa epops
CGCATGCGCACTCTACAACAGACAACCTATAATTACATGCTTGGGAGGGAAACAAACTGAAGCTGTACAAACATAGGTAGAAATGAAAATATGGAATTTGACAAAATAATTGTATTCAATCACGATTATCCCTGTCCTGGAATATGTATTAGGAATAGATATCTTAGCAGGACTGACATTGAACTTTCCTGATGGTCAGTACCAATTTAGGATAAAGAATTATAACAGTGCCTGGACAGTCTCAGTTGGGAAAAAGAAAAGCTGCCTCCCATGCACATTCTTGCTGCAACAAAATTAGTAACAATGAGACAATATAAGATTCCAGCAGGGCATGAAGAGATCTCACAGACAATTAAAGACCTATTGGATGCAGGAGCTTTAAAATCAAGAGCTTGGAACCTTCTGGTCTAGTCCATTCAAAAGAGCAATGGGTCATAGAGAGTGACTGCAGATTTTAGGGAATTGCATAGGTACACACTGCCTCTCACTACACTAATACCAGACACTTTAATTTTAAAGATTCAGAAGCATTCTGGAACTTATGCTGTAATCTGCTTAGAATCATAAAATCATCTAGCCCAATCCCCCTGCCACAGAAGGACACCTAGACCAAGTCACAGAACAAAACATTACAGACTGGAAGCGACCTGGAAAGATTATCCAGTCCAATCCCCCTGCAACACTTAGCTAATGTGTTTTCCATGATCCAAATTACAAAGGAATATTTAGATCTATTTGCTTTTACATGGTAGGGTTGACAGATTCCTTTACTAGACTGCATCACAGATGGTTGCATAGTCCAACTATTTGTGATGTAATAGCATCTGAGCACCTGGATGAGATTAAAGTGCCTCCTCATATGCAAATACTTCACTGTATAGATGACATCCTGGTGCAGGGGGGCAATGAGAAGGAAATACAACAAATACTTTAATTGGTTATGAACCACACAAAACAGAAAGCTGGGAAATTACTCCTACTAAAACTCAAGGACCATCTCAAATGGCACATTTTTTTAGGAATCCAGTGGTGTTGCGATAATCAGAAAATATTACCCAAAGCTTGATAGGAAATTTGATTTTGCAGTACTACAAAGCAAAAAGGAGGTGCAAAGATTTACTGGACTGTTTGGCTTTGGAATCCTTAATAGGCCCATCGGCAAATAATGGAGCTAAAATAAGAGCCCAAAGCCCTCTTGAACCAGCTACAGGGAAATCTAATACCACTTTAATCATGAAACTTGGGCAAGAAAAATGGGAATATATCCCTACAACTAAGTGTTATTTGTGAAAATAACTTGATAGTATAGAATTTTGTTTTACCAATCCTAAATGAATAAATTTACCCGTCTACTGCAACGGTCCATTTGGAAGAAGATATTACCCATGCAACTGGATATGAAGACCAAGGTGAACGCTGACTGAGCCCCACAGACGAAAAAGAATGTTTTCACCATGAAACTGTTACTGATATTACTAATCGTATATTGTCATTGCAATCATAATGGGAAAATAGATTGATGAAACTCAACACTGACAACAAGGTGAAAGACCTGAGGCTAGACAAGTGTCTTCTACCATTGCCAAGAGCAAGACACCACCTATATGCTACAGAATTTCACTGACACACTGGCTCTGATTTCCTATGAGTATCTTTGCTTTCAAGTCATCTTTCCTCTTTACGCTCTCACTGACTGCAAGAGTAACTCAGAACTCCTCCCCTTTTTTGTTCTCATTTATAAACTTTCTTTCTGGTTAGAGTGTCATTCTCTAATTTTCGCCTCTGATAATCCTTTGCAGGATTCTCTCCCACAACATCACCACCTTCAACCAGAGTCAAAACAGAATCTATATAAAGCCTTCTCTCCAGGCCTTCTTTCATGTCAGGATTACCAATTTCATGGTTCATTTTTACCGAGCGTCACTAATGTAGTGTTACATCTGCAACTTCACATTTTTCATCACTCAGTTCCTCTTCTGACTTTATCTTTTTGATTAATAGCTATAACTAAAAGGTCTTTCCTCTGAATTTCTAGTGGTGGAAATCTTGGCCTGGGCCAAGAGTAACTCTGGACTTTACTACTCTTAACATTATCATTTCACAACCTTGAGAAATCTCTCTCTTTTGAAATGTCTGGCTTTCCTCTCCTCTTGAATTGTTTTGTTAATTTTCAGCTTACTTCCAGCATTGCACATTAGGATAGCATAAAAATATCAAGGCTATAATAAATAAACTCTGCAGCCTCTTACCGCTGGTGCTATATGGCACTTAAAAGATACTTCTTCCTCAGGCTCATTGGAAAGTTAATGGTGACAGTGTATGAAAATAGGAACCATATGTTCAAGATAGATGGTCGGCTGTGATGGAGTCTTATCACTCCTACTCTAACACTAAACATGTTATGCTATTCCTCTGTAGATTTTATTAAGTTTTAATTCAGTTTGCATACTTATTTAACATTGTCTTACAAAGCAAACAGCTAAACAGTATGAAGGACATTGGAGTTTTAATAATCATAGAGATTATCCAGATAGAGAAACACTTGTTCAGATAAACAGGAGTCTTAAACTGTTCTGGTAGATTTTGTCATCTCTAGAACATTATATAAATGAAAATCTTAAAGACTTACTTCTCACCGTAGATATGGCAGTTTACAGATACATACTTCCTTGCATATACAAAACCCAAAAACCTGGCAAAGAAAAGTGCAATGTTTGCTTAGGTACAGGAGCAAGTTAAATAATTGTGTGTATGTGTGTGTGGATGTAGTAGTCCAGGGCTTAAAACAGCAAAAACCACTCCAATTTGTTTCCCTGCAAAGTGACTCACATCAGCCTCTGATTACCAGAGACCTTCAAATCACTGTTCACTTAAATTCTATGTCTCATCTGTAGGATAAATGTATCTGACTACTCTGTTACTTCTCTTCTGTAAACAATCCTTTACGATTCAAGATTCCATCTTTTTAAAACCAGCAAGTGAAGAACTGTTTGTGCATGGTATCCTCATGGATATC
This sequence comes from Upupa epops, assembly GCA_013397515.1. Lineage (NCBI taxonomy): Eukaryota > Metazoa > Chordata > Aves > Bucerotiformes > Upupidae > Upupa > Upupa epops. The sequence continues at coordinate 3,017 of VZRI01015617.1, forward strand.
TCACAGATTGCTTTAAAATCATTAGAATTTAAGATTTAGTTTTCTGAAAATGCAGCAGAAGGAAGAAAAGAGCAGATGGATAGAAAAAAATCCAAAACCGAACTAAAAAATCTTTGGGGGTGAATCCCAATTTGTCATTCTTAAGTATCACATGACCAAGTGTAAAATATAGATTTGGATATGACTCATTAATAAGTTACCTGAAACATAATGCCAACTTCCTAGTAGGTCTGATCCAATGCCCACTTAGATCAATGGACACATTCTACCCGCCTAGGGTTGAGTAAAATAATCCAACAGAAAAAATATTAAAAATACATATTTCCTTCCCTATTGCTTTAGGTATTTAATTACTATTTCTGTCCCCAAATCACAGTTTTTCTTCCTATTTCATTTATACAATGGATTTTACATAAAACTGGCAGGTCAATATGAGACTCTGAAACCCATATATGTTGATTCTTCTCTAATAGAATTCTACAGCTTTATATTGTTATAATCATGTTTCATTGCTACTTCTGTTTGCTGGCTTTTCTGATTTTGCTTTTTTTACAGTATTATGTTAGTTACACTCAGTAATCTATGACAACAGCCAACAATAGATTCCTGGAAAAATGCAGAGCAAGTCAGAAAAACAAGTTTTGACAGGTTTTTGTTTGTTTGGGGGTTTGCTTTGTTTTCCAAAAATGAAATTTAGGGATTCAGTAAATTAATCTATATTGTTACCAAAGGCATATGAATTATAGGAAAGGATTTGCTGCCCCTATGCAAAAGGAAACTGAAGCTTAGGAAAAATTGCTTAAAATAGAGTATTCATTATAACCTGATTCATGCACATGATCTGTGTATAGCGTTTTACTGATCGAGATTTTGTTCAGAGGGAAGTTTCATAAATGGAATGTTTTGAATTCCAAGAAAAAAGTTAGCATCAAAAAAACCAAGATCCTATCTTCCCTTGTTTTGTTCAAGAAGGTAAGTATATTTTATATTTCCTTTATTTTTCTTCAAGTTGAAAATCTATTGCATTTTTCCAAGGAAAACACATTCATCAACCATCTGAATTTTAGTATGCTTGGGTTTTCTGACACAAGTGCAACAAAACACCTCAAATTTCCTAAGTATTTATAGCCTTAAATTTATTTTCTTATATTTACTTACACTTACTATGCAAGACATCACGTATCATATTGACCTGGTGGTAAGTGATCTACATTCTGTGACCTCCCTTTCGGGAGTTGCATTCTTCACATATTTCTCAGCCCTAAGCCCTAGTTGTCATGATTGCTTTCTGAATAACTGCATCGGGATGATAATATCATTCCTAGTTGTTTAACAGCTTCCCACAGAGTTCAGCAGTAAAAATGGCAAAAATAGGGCCATCTTTGCTGAAAATAGTAGAAAAGTTTTACAGGAAGCATCACTTTGTTGTTTTGGGGGTTTTTTTTCTGGCCACCAAAGAGGTATCTCTAAGCAATTCAAGTTCTCTGACCTCATTCAGATTGACCTGGTTTGGTTCAGTTTGTTGGTTTTTTTTCACCTCCTAAAGGTGCTTCCTTCAAGACAAACAAAATGGCCATATTGTGGACATTTACAGGACAGATAATGCCTAAAACTTAGCATATTTCTCTAAAACAATTATAAACCCAAAGTGTGTTAACTATTAACCTTGAGAAAATAACATCTGAACATAGTGCAGCCTCAAAATGAAGTCAGTGAAATGTCTTAATCACACCACTCGCTCAAAAAAATGTTTACTACAGAAAAAACTTTGCAAGTGAAATTCATTTCCCAACAATGAAAATCTGGCATTCTACAATTCACATGTGCCTATTCTGTAAAGGCAAATCAGGTATGAACTACATTTTCAGAAACTAGTGGAATTTACTGTCAGGTCATGGGCAGTAAGCAGCAGAATTCTTGAAATGGTATAACCATCCAATATTTAAACCTTTAACTTCACCAGAATAGAAGTGCTGATAATTTCAGTCTCCAGCAAAAACACCTACAGTCTGTAGGCACACTTCTATCGACCCGTGATACATACATATTGAGTCCTAAATTATTTCGACCTCTCACTTGTTCCCTTTAGCAAAACTATAGAATATTTCTTCACTTTGCAGATATGAAGGGAAAAAAGTGCTCTTTTTAACTTACTGTTACCACTCTTGCCACTTATTCCTTTCCTTCCATCTCTAATTCTCACAACTTCCTCTTGCCACCCCCAGCTGTCACCACAGTTTGCTTTGTCACCTCCTAATCCCTTCCAGAAAAGGATATGATGAGCGTGGAGTAAATGCCAACACTGGCCCCCAGGGCTCTATGCAGCAGATTCACTCATAGCACAAAGGCAGCTGGCTGAGTTTTATACTGTGCGGAAGACAAATTCATGTATAAATCTACCTAGTAATGTAAACTTAGCTATTTGGATATCTCAACCACAGAGAAATTACCTGAAGCATATACTTGACAGGTGCTATCTCAAATGTAGTGCAGTGGAGTTCTGACAGAAGTCTGTCAGTCCAAATCATTACTACAGAAGTAAACCACGAAGGCTGAACAATAAAAACTATTATTTATCCAGTTGTGTGTTTAAAAAACAAAGACATAGAACCAAAAAAACCCACCCTTTTAGTCACATGTATACATAATATGGAAAATGTATTTGTGTGTTCACCATAGAGTCTTCTACTAGTGTAGATTCAGGATCTTGCTGCAGAATCAGCCAAACCATTAAGGATTACTCAGATGCATGGCTTCATTGAATCATCTATATGGTATTGCTCAGCTTACTCCTGATTTTCAGGGAAGTCAGTTTTTTAAGATGCAGTAGCTGTTTGATTTATGTTTAGAAACAGTTGTTTATCACTGTGTAGCTCACTCTCCTCTCTGATGCTCTCAACAATGCCATTTTACCCAACTACCATTAAATCTATCAGTACTACTATTAACTGTGATTAAATCTACCAGTACTAATCACTCAATGCTTCATTTGGTTATTACCAGATAAGCTTGTAGCTCTAGTTTGTGTATGAATTAGATGTATACACAAAATCACTTCTCTGTCAGCCATATGAAGTATGCTTGTGCTGACTGTTGGCAGACATACTATCAAGTTGGTGTGTTTTTTTTATTGCTAGTGTAAAAGTGCATCTCCTCAAGCATCTCTGTTCATGTCACTCTCACATTTCCAAATGAGTCCGTCTAGGAGTTTCCTCTAAATGAAGGCTAGGTTTATTGTTTTTTCAGACAGTTTTCAATCAGATCAGTTTGTTGTTCAGACACACTTTAATCACTAGCAAGAGCAAACACTTTGGGATAGTGAAAAAGGCAGGACAGTGCAACTGTAGTGTTTGATTGACTTACAGTGATGATGAACTCTCTCTTCATAGTAATGTAAAAATGGCATAGACTCACTGCCACAAAATTAATAGGCCAATTCTTAGTTGCTTACACAATGAAAATAACGGGAAGAAAGGATAGCTGGGGAGACAACAACCAAAAATTCCAGTTTAGAACTCTGTAGAGTGATGCATTTATGAAATGCATTTATAAATGTCATTACAGGCATGTGGGTTTATGTTTCTATCAAGTTTTATTTTAAAAAAAGTTGTTTTCTATAACCATGTTGAAAATTAAACTTTGATTTGGCATAGTAAACTGCTGTGCATTCATTAGCAGTGAGGCTTTTGCTGGCTATAGGTACTTTCATCATTGGTCCTTCCGCAGATTCTGTAAAACACCTGTTATTTACAATGCAGTAATAATAGCTGTCATAGTTCTGTTACACTTACATTCATTCGTATTTTTTTGCAACTAAAACATTTATGTATTTATAAAGCTTTTCAAATATAAATTATTTGGGGTTTGTCTCAAAATCTTGATAAATGTTATCTTATTTTCAAAATTAATTTCCTAAACTGACACAATACTCTAAACCATGTTCCAAGTGGATTATGAAATATATCTGTCTCTATTTGAATGTTGGCCTTCTTACATGGGTAGTTTAGGCAGAACATATCACTTGTTTACTTGGTTGTGCTAATACTCACCCTGACAAAGCCGATTTCATAATAACAAACAAGTTAATTCTAAGATAGTATAGCTTCTTCTCTGCAATGTTTCCTTAACCACACTGCATTAAACTGTCTAATAATATTAAGTAACACAGAAGTTCCAGAGCAAGTTTTAACCCTTCATAACATCATCAGTAGCACCTTAGTATGACTAGGAAAATATTGATGCTTTGTTTCAGTAATAACTACATTGGTAAGAAAAAAATCAAGAGAATATGGGAACATTCATGGGGATGGGGTAAGTGGTGATGAAGCAGAAAGTCAGAAGAGAAGGGATACCAGAATGAGGCTATTAGAATACACAACAGTGTGTTACTTTTCTGCTTTTACATTGTTTCCTTGTATCACATACCACTATCTGCTAAATAACTGATCAAACAGACCAGTGCAACATGCTAAATAACAGACTAAATAGTCTGCCTTGATGCAGACAATTTTCAATTTTAAATGAAACCTCATTGACCAAAGTCAAATACTGTCTGGCAAAAAAGTAATATTGTAAGCTTTCACCCTTTTAACAAAGGAATCTAGTAAACTTTCAATATTAACCTTCATCTGTATAAATGGGCAGACAACTGAAATAGCATTATACATGGCCAGCTTAGTAAAATAAAGCATAATTTCCTATTTCAATTTGTAGTGTTCATAAAATCAAAATTGATCCTTCTACAGCCACAGTCGGAACTGTGTTTAAAAGAAATACAATTAAGAAGAAAAAAGATTTTTATGGGTCATCTCTTGTGCTAAACTGGTTCTGGAGAAGTAGTAGTTACATTTCTAAACATCAAGGTTATCAAGCCACTCTAGACAGAAGAGGAAGGCTATGTTCCATTTACTGCTGTAACCTTGTCTATTTTTAATTAATTCTACCATCTTCTTAATTGCTCACTTCAAATGTTCTTCTTTCTGAAAATGTCTCTCAAGTTTGAGTCTTTTGTACATCTTCAGGGTTATGGGTAATTCAGTACTCTGAATTCCTCATTACTAGATTCATGTTTGATCTATACATCCTGGTCCTGTGCTACAATGCTGCACATTGCTTGACTTCTTCCTCATTCTTTTTAAAATGGGAACCACATACTTTTCTGATTCCCTACAGTGTTTTTCTAGAACTGATTCAAGATTTCTGGATTATATCAAAATACAGCTTATAATCAACATACAAGTGAAGTTCTTCTAATGGTCTTTTGTTCCTCCCATTTTTCTTTTTATGATCTCAAGAATGCTTTGTCTTAAAATTAAATTATAAGAGTTACAAGGATCTATGTTCTAGCCACTTATACTAGAAAACACCTAAGTATTTTAAACGGACAAGAGAGAACTGTGTGAAGTAATTCCAGTTTCTGTGGAGTTGCATAAGCCATGTTCTTAGTACAAATATGTCCATGATATTCCTAATTGGTTGTGAACAACATGGATGAGTATGGTAGTCTGATACATGGTTATTGTTTTTCAATGAGTACCATAATTCTGCTTAGATTTTATATACCAGGTTTTCATTTCCAGGCACAGAGACAAAACTATAATGCCAGATCCTGAATTGACAGATTTTGTAACCAGTGTTAGAAATTAGTAGAGTTAAAAATAGCAGCTAAATAAAAATAACAGCAAAAGACAAACAAAAATATTCTTATAATATATAACAGAAATTATGAGAAAGTACTTACTAGAATGTCAATATCTTTTTAAGTAAGACATGAAAAAGAATAAATGGCACCTGTGATAAGACCTGTAAATTGGATTTAGCCCAGGAACAAAGTAAGAATGAAGCAAATGATAGATTATTTATATAAATAGAGTATGAGCTGTAGCACTCTGCTCCATTACAAGATAATTGGAAAAGACAGATAAGGAGGAAGTCTGAAGTCAACATCGTGCACTTCAATTTTTATAATGCATTTGAAAATGTTCTCTGGAGATTGATACTAAAGGTAAAAAATCAAATGCTCATAAGAAGAAAAAGAAGTAAACAACCCAAAAAGTAAACAAACAGCATTGACAGTGTGCCTATCCTCATAGAAGACATTCTCTTTTGGTGAAAATGTACAGTGAAAATGCTATTATGACTACAGAGACATACAGGGTTTTTTGTTTTTTAAGTTTTTCAAGCTAAATTATTATACTCCAGTCAAAGAGAAAACGGACCCACTTAGAAAGGCAACTTAGATTGGAAACTAAAATAGTACAAAATTGGAAACTAAAATAGTACAAATATAGACCAGAGAGAATCCTAACAGAATAAGCCACATAACTTATAGAGATAGCCACAACAAGCCTTTGTAGTGTTATAAAGAGAAGTAGATGAAGCAAGACAATATTATTTATTTGCCTTGAACTCAGACGCTTATATAATCAACCACAATGAATAAATATTTTGCAACTTGTATATAAACCCGCATACTTTAACTCTCTTCCTATATGAATACATACATCATCTGGGTTAAAATGTGTTCATTAACATTTATTATCCAGAGTCTGACTTCTGTGCATCTGGTCACAGAAGTGATAAAAATGATCTGTGGTCAAATAGGACAGATGTACATTTCAGGTATAAAATAAGGTACTTTGACAAATGAGAAGGAAAAGGGGGGGAATAGGCTGTGAAAACACTGCACATTCCTAGGTACATACATTAGGTGTTCAGATAATGTGGCTGCAAAATAAAATTGCAAATGGTTACCTCTTATTTTTCTGCTGTCTGTGGTGCTTTGATAAAATAATACACAGCTGACATGCAAGTGATAATATAAACATAGTCATGTCTGCTTTATGATTCATATTTATCAGTATCTTCAAAGGCAAACAAGTACTTGCCACATCCATAGGTAGAGGTGAAAGTAATCAACAGATTGAAAAATAAATACTTCAGTTAAATACAAACCCACAGGTTAGCTAATATCAGCTGTTCATCTGAATATAGTTTTCTTAAGACACTGAATCTCTAAATACTTATAAACTGGCATGTTATTTTTTATTTTCTTTTTCTCCTTCACCTCCCACCCTAAACATTGAGAATTCCAATACATAAGGGCATTGTTTTTCTAGACAAACAGAACACACAGGAAAAAACAGCCTTTCTCAATAAGAATTTCACTAAATAAAAAAATAAATAAGATTAATACCAAGTAGGATGCAAGAATGAGACATCCAAAGCAAAAAATAAAACTAGTTCAAACGTTCCATTCATTTTTTCAGTGCTGCTCACTGTCCCCACTTATCTACAGCTTGACTTAGATTAGGAATATTTGTCTATTACAGTGTAAGAAATTACAGGAAACATGCGTGACCTGAAAGGGAAAAAATAGTAAAAATTCAAATTCCATTTGTCAGGAGCTTCCCACAGCTTCCCACAAGCCTAGATCTGAGATTCCATACATAGCTGAAATGTTAAAAAGTGAAGAAAAAAAAAAAAGGTGATACCACACATACGTTTTACACATGCCCGGGACACCAAGGTAATTTCACAAAAATAAGTGGTTGGGGTTTACTTTCTTTAAGATACGTATTCAAACAGTCCAGACTTGCAATCTGGAAATCCTTACACAATACGCCAAAAGTTGCAATTAGGATGCCAGTAACTCTGAGAAGTAAATACAGAGTTGAATCTAAGATTACGACAGTACCTGTGAAACATTTAAGAGCAGCTACACAGAAGACAAAGGCAAATATTTAACAAAAAGCAGTATTTAGGCAAAGACACAGAAAAAGGCACAAAAGAAAAGCCCAACACTAACATTAGGTCTCTTGCCCATGTTACCCACAAAGGAAAATTAACAGCAGAGTGCTGATGACATATCCTACTCATAAACTTCCTAAAAAAACAGTGTACTGATACATATCAATCTTCATTCTCTAGTACTTACAGGGTGCCATGTTTACAACATTGTCATCCAAGTGCAGGATAAAATAGATGGAATTTCTTGCAGCTTAACTTATGTATAGACTGTAATATATCCAACAGTGGTGTTGAATTGCTTTCTTCACTTCAAATGCAACTTGCTGCACAGCACGATATAATATGATTATTGGTTTATATTAAAAAATGTACGCAACATTAATACAGATGGTAAATGTCTCATTAAGTAGTGAAAATGATGCAAGAACTTTGAACACATAATAGAAAGATTACAAAAGTCATTGCTATTTCTAAAATGTCACCTGATACTGTTCTCTCCACAGATAACTGGGGGCATATAATTATGTACTTCATACAAATCTCAGCCTCCTTACTCAGTGAGCTATTACACTTCCTGATGAATCATAAGGCATGGTTTTAATTGGCTTTTCAGTACATTAAGAAAACTTTAAATATACATTTTCATACTATTTTAGAAGTTTACTTCTGTCATCTTTATAAATTTAAATTGCACTTAAACTCTCAGTATTCTGTAACATAAACTGCTCATCAGTAGTACAGATGGTAGAATAGTATGCCCAAGATTTAATTTTTCAAATTAATTACTTCAAACTTAAATAATGTGCCTTATGTGTCTTTAAAAAAATCATTTAGTAGCCACCTTCAGAAAATTATAGAATCACAGGATGGCTTAGGTTGGAAGGGAACTCAGAAATCATTTAGTTCCAAACCCATTGCCATGGGCAGGGTCAC
>VZRI01015654.1:0-10383 GCA_013397515.1 Upupa epops
CCTAACATCCTATGAATCCTATATATCAGTTCTAGGGTGGAATGGCATTTCTCATAGCTAAAGTACTATCTTTGTCATCAGTATCATGTTTGTCTGCTTTAAAAACAAATTGGTAAAAATGGAAAGGTGATGATCAACAGTATTGTTTTGACAAAGCTGGCTATTGCAGTTGTGTGTAAATAGTAACTGCAGTGAACTACATTTTTATATGGCTTCTTAGGAAGTATCACAGATGAAAAAATAAAATTTTGAAAGAAAAATAGAGGCAACCCAGATAGGGAATCTAAAGAAAAAGTACTTACTTATAAAACTTAACAGGCTTTGAAGCAGAAAGGAGTTCTCTGGAGCATTTTTACCCAGCATTCAAAGTGGTGAAATACAATTCGCAGGAATACTTGGAAATAGACAAGTGCAGTGTTTGGGACTACGGTCTGTGGTGGAATGCATCAGTTCCATTGGCTGTATTAAGTTATTTATAGTGGAATAGTATTAATAGGACATAAGCTATTCTTGGAAAACATCTTAAAATATTTGTAATATTTTTAACTTGATATAATGAAAAAAATCTACTAAACATTAGACTTGCTCAGTTTCTGTGTGGCAAAGCAGTTGTATATTAGTGCTTTTTTTCAAATTGCTCATTTTAAGATGAAAAGCAAAGCTCTTCTTTTGTAACATGTCCATGAACCTGTGTAAGTACACAGGAATATACATTAAGTCATTAGTCATTGATGTCTTTCCACTTAGGCCTTTCTTCTTCAAACTGAGTTATTTCCTCTTCCAGACATTCATAAACAAGTTATGCTGGTGATAATAATGCTGGCTTTCTTTAAAAGATGTATGTGATTCTAAATAGCTTTGTGTTCTGTTTCTTCTGCAAGTTGTTTTACAAATATGTACAATGTTTATAAATATGAGAATAGACTTGGTTTTTATTTCTAGTACTGAGTAAAGATTCTCTTTTTAAATTTTTTCATATTAAAACATTGAAATATGCCATCACCAACAATTCATTACGTGTAACTTTCGGTATCTGTTTTTAGTGTCAATTATCTGAAATAAATGTTTTTTTCCATGTCTGAGGGGAGTAACTTCTGTAACAAAATTCTGTCTGTGGTAATTTTTTCCTGCTAACTTGCGCTATATTTTGGTATCTTTTTGAATGTAGCTTCATGAAGCCATAAGTAAACAGAAAAATTTGGAGAAGGAGTTCCAGCAATACAAAGAACAACAAACCAGTAAACCAGAAATCCAGCTACAATCAGAAATAAATCTCCTCAATTTAGAAAAGGTACCTCGAATTTTTCTAGTTCTCAAGAACTGTTGCAGCGGTCCATTCACTGACAAGGGAGGTCTAGAATAAAGTTGTCAGTGATCAAGTGGTTCATTTCTCCGTTTCTTTTTTTTTCAACTTTAAATATTCAGGTACAATTAAGGCCAACAACAGTCTTATTTCTACAGAGGAAGCAGTAGTGTTTGAGAGTAAGGCAGGAAAAAAACCCAGGCTATATATTTAATGCTACCACAATGATTTATGCTGGGGACTCTGAACATTTCTATTTATAAAACGTAATAAATACTCTTTAGTAAGGGTCAATTTAGACTTGTATTTTAGTATTGTGCATTGCCCTTTTATGTGTATGAGAAAAGGGATTGTGTTACTTATCAGTGGATAGGAATGGCTGTCATAGGTTGCTTATAAACCGTCAGTAAACGATTCTTTACCTAATCAAAACATTTTATGCTCAGAATTATTGTGAGATTTCAGTCAAATTGTTGATCAGATAAGCTGCAAAAAGTGGCACAAAACTCAGTTACATGGCCAGCCTGCACGTTAGTTTATCCTGTATTAGCTTCTAATAACACAATCAAATAATTAAAAAATACATTTCAAACTCTTCAGATGCTTTAAATTTCAAGTTTAAGTATTTTCAGATTTTCTGTTTTAGTAAGATGTAAAAAGCATTTTAAGATCATCACAAAATTAATACTAAATTATTTTTGTGTAATTTAAAATAAACTATCATTGCTTCAGATTTGTCAATTAAAATTGACAGGTTATTCTGTGTGCTTCTTAACTATTTTCATTTTCCTTTTAATGCAATTTATTTTTCATGAAATGTCGTGTTTTTAGTATGTAACTTTTTAAAAAGATTTATCTAGCTGTTGGGACCAAAGATACATAGGCCTTTGAAGTGTTTGAACAGACGTCTATTTCAGAGAAAGGAATGTAGCTCACATATCCTGTCAGCTGCAGCAAAGGAAAGAGAAAAACAAAACCTATACATCTTTTAAGGTTAAGACTTATCCTTCAGTGTTTCTGTTAAATAATTATCTATAATTATACTTTTGGGGGGAAAAAAAGGCAGAGAGGGAAGTGGGTTGCCAATACAAGATTTGTAAATTTAAAGGTTACGTCAGCAGATCTAGTGCTAAAGACTAATCTTTTTCTTTGTATATAGACTGCTATCCAATACAAATAAAGCTATATCTTAAACAAGAAAATGTTCACGTGCCATAATATTTATCTTGTATCATATAACAGCTTTAGATGATGATGATGTATATTTACACTACATAAACACTTTTCTTAAACCAGACCCTTTCTGTATATATGTACCTTTCTTTCAGTGATTTGTTACTGCTGTTATTGCCCCAACTGATATGATTTTAATTGCTTTTAGGTTGAACTTGAAAGAAAGTTGGAGTCAGCTACCAAGTCAAAGCTCCACTACAAACAACAGTGGACAAGAGCTTTGAAAGAACTTGCAAGGTTAAAACAGGTATGAATGTTTTCTTCTATCATGTGAGAAAACAAAGTTAATGTAGAGTTGGAAGCTACTTAATACTACTGTTAACTACTAGTAATTTGTTATTAGTATTTCTTTTCTTAGTGTTTGTTTCCTGAGATGTGGTTTGTACAAAAATAAGGATAATGAAACTAACTTGATATCAACACTAAACGCAGGAAACACTGAGGCTCAGGTCTGCAAAGGAGATTGGCATAGACTAAAGAAGGCGTGATTCAAGAAAAGTAGTTTTGTTAATCTCATTTCAACCAATACTCAGTCAGTGCTTCCTGAAAGTTATTTTGTTCATGTCCCAAGTATTTTGGTGCATTACAGTCCTAACTCTTCTATATTTTAATTGTAAACTAAATAAAAAGTAAAAATAAGAAACATACCTTTTAACAACAATGGTGTAAGGTTTTTCTGAATGCTGTAAAATAAAGTAAACTGGCAGAAAATGTAAACTGGAAGCGAGACTTTCTCTTGCTCTTGGAAGTAGTAAATCATATTAATATGGAATGTTTTAAGGTATCTTTTGTGTGTATATCTATACTTACGGACATACGACTTGAAACTACTCTGTTCAAACTTGCCTGAGTAGCCACTTCATCCTTACCGAGTCCATATGCCTCTTTTTTGTCATCATTTTTCTTTCATGAATTACAACACACATTAGCTAAACAGTATACATTAGAATGGCAAGCATTTCCATTGACTTTGACAAACAAATTAGTAAATCATTAATCCTTGTAAATGACCCAAACTTGACATAGACATAAAGCTTCAGAGTTCAAGTGTAGTAGATTTTTATTACCTGTACTTACACCTATTTCCTTTGTTTTTTTTTTTTTTCCAAAGGCCTATAGTTGCTACTTCATTTGTACTGTGAGAATATTCAGTTTTTGAAGGGTAGGAGGCCAAGCCCACCCTTTCCTAATTGATAATTGCCTTTTTAAATCTGTATTTCTCCCTCAAGAGAGTGAATGTGCTGTATAATCACTAATAGTATTTTAAAAATCATTATTTTATCTGCCTGATCCTTTTCTTTCCCAGTAAAAAAAGTCAGGAATTCCAATCTCCAGTTTCTCAAATATCTGTAGTTGGCAAGATGATAGAAAAAATAATATAATATAAATCTCACCTCTGATTGAGGTTTCTTCAGCAGTCATGAGATGCCCAGACTTTTTTTACTGCCATAGATAATTCCTGTAGAATAAAAGAAGATTGCTTTCCAGATCAGCACTAGTGTATATCACTACTAGAAATTTATCACTGTAGACCAGACAATCTGAAGTTAGTAACATATGTATATAATTTCACCTGACTCTCTTGATGAAAGCCTGAAACATAAATTCATGTATGAGCAATGAATTGTCCTATCTAAAACTTTTCTACTCTAAAAAAACCCTTTCAATCTAGTTTCTCGTGGTTTTTATATTTGTAAATATAATGCTCTATCTTCTATGCAGCCTATTGACAAAAAATTTCAGTAACTTTAAAAAGCCAAATAAAATTTAAAGTGGAGCTGATAACTGCTGTTTTAAGTATAAATTTGGAAACTATTGCTTCAGGAATTCTAGATTTGCTTTAGTTCTGATTTGTGCAATTGTGCATAGTTTGAACAATTTATTGTTTATATTGGATTAGTACTATGTTAATTTTGCATTGCCTCTGGTGAATAGCCACAGGGCTGTAATCTGTGCCAGCAATTTGTCACACCAAAGCTCTCTAGAGAACTATACAAAACATTTGTGTAGTGAGGATTAGACGCTGAAAGCCATATCTTAGATTGTTAATAAATGCTAATGACAAAACGCAGCTGGTAAGTCTTGGAAATGAGTTTTAATGCTTTGTGCCCATTGCCAAAAAATTTTTGAACAGAGATTTCCATTACTCAGAGGTGACCTAGTGCAGTCAATCTGTGAATTAAGGAAGCATGATCTCCAGCTAAGCATTTAGTCAAATGCTTCTATAATTTGCAACCATAAAAGTCAATGTTTCCTTAATTAAAAGGTTTCTTTTTACTTTGGAACTTGTTCTTAGCACACATCTGTGATGGTTTTATGTTTTGCAGTTTGAGATTTGCAGTGCATATCTTAAAGTATGAGACTGGTTGTAGAAAATGCTCTAAACTTTTCAACAGGTATGACATTGAATGCTAGACATAGTGCCTGTGGTAACCAAAAAAGATATGATGTACATGAGGGGATACATATATCATGCTTACCTGTGCTTAACAAAATACAGAAGTTACTTGGGTTTAAACACAGTTTTTAAAGCTGAGTGAAAACAGACTTAGCCAGGCTTGCTTTTCCTTTCTTCTTTTTCACTCAGTGCAAGTCTGTATTAATACTTCGTTTATTCTACCTCCATTCAGCTCTGGGAAGACAAAAACATCCCTGTGTTATCTATGTATGTATCTATGAACATAGATTTTTATCGTTTCCAGAGGCTTTCAAAACTGTCTTATGATTTTGTTGACTAGAATGCTTCAGTACTAAACAAGTGAGACTTCTGTGGTTTTCACATGCATGAGCATTATATCTGAGCACAATCAAACCATTTACACAAAATTGCATACAGGCTAAATTCAGTGCCTGCCTGAGTGCAACAAAAGGCATTACAAAACAAAAATCAAAGCTGACAGGCTTGTCATTTTCAACGGTTGGTAATCTTCTGTTGCAGTCTAAAATCTCAAAATATTCATTCATATACTTATTCAGAGTTCTGGGAGAGATTATTTTTAAGAGTTTAACTGTTTTGTGTCTTGCAAATATCTTAGGTCCAACACTGATGCATTTGTCTAAAACAACGTAGACCATATTTTTTGGTTGACATTCACTCTGTCTTGTCTAGTGTCTTGTTTGTCCACTCAGTAATTAATTTGACTAATTTATAAGTAATTTAGCCAAGGATGTGATGTAAATCTTTTGTTTAAAAAAAACAACAAACCTCTCTGCAGTTTGAAGTCTGAATCCTGGTGAAAAACTGTGTCTTGAAACCATCCAGGCACTCCTACTAACTTGTCAACTCTGGGTTATTTTCAGAAAACTTTACTTGAGTTCCTTTGCTTCAGTCGTTAAGTTTTTCCCACAGACTTGCGTGGTATGTGTGAGTGGGGGAGTGAGTAGTGGCTGCCATTTAGCCATTGTTTAGTCTAGTGTATGTGTGTTTAAATCTCTCTTTTGGATTTATAGGCAGCTATGGCAAAATAAAGATTGTGCTTCCTTGATTGAATAGCCTCTTAACTGGAGCACCTGGCAGCATTCAAGGATTCTTGTATGATCTTAGTATAATTGAAAATTTGAAGGGTATTACTTACTGGTTAATTTTTATTTAATGCTTATATTCCTGTAGTACAATAGGTTTCAAAACACAGCCTAAGTTCCTACTATGTGAGTATTCCATGTCTCAAGTGTTACATTACAGAGATGCAAACTAACGAAAAAAGTAAAAAAACATTGAAGTAAAAGATCTGGTGCTTAGTATATACTAAATCTTTATCAGATTTGTTTTGTGTATGGTAATATCAGAAGATTGTAGAAAAATACAGAATTAAGATAGAAGAATATTGCTGATGAGTTTATACTACAGATGGGAAAGGGGAGAAAATGAGCAAAAGAAATATCATGACTAGTAGCAGTGTTGAGGAGTAGTGATGGTACCAAGGCCTGCTAAGAAAGAGTATTGCAATAATACTTTTTAGAGTAATTTGCATGATACTATTGGTTCATCTGTTGCTCTCTATGGGATAGTGGAATGGGATAGTGGATGATGATCATTACAGTGATGTAAGTATAGTGTACAAATCTTCAAAGTTGCCTTAGGCCAACAATGATGATTCCAGAGTGTTTCTTTACCTGCAGTGTAATAACAAAAAAGTTTTAAGAGCTGAAAATCTAATAGTTCTTACCAAGGCTTAAAACAGCCTGATTGGCTACACTACACAGTTGGGAAATAAACCTGAAATGTCCCTTATCTCAGAAAATATTATAGTAGCATATTATTTCTGGTAGTATAATGTCAAAGTCTTAACTGAAAATTTAAGTGTGTGTATATAAATTTGTGTGCACTTAAATACTTTGTATTTGACTATAACCTGGTTGTTAAGAAAACACTGAATTAAATTATGATGTTATAAGTGGATTTAGAGATGTTGATCTATGTTTTACTCAGTGCATAAATGTACAGAAGTGTTTGATTAATACTGCTTGTTTTTGTTTTGAAGATTTTTACCTCAAGTACTACCACGCAGTAGGTATTTGTTCTTTCTCTGGTCAAAAAAAATACGTTTTCTTGCCCAATGGATTGTTACACAGCATTGGAAAAAAGTGGATGTAATACCTCAATATCTCTCAATGTGACACCAGTCTCATCATTATAATGAATAAGAAATTCTTTTTTTATGATGAGAGACAAAGCACAGTCTATCCCTGAACATAGCCAACTTGTATATAAATTAATTCAAAATGAGCATGTTTTACTTCATACCAAATAACTGTTGTACAATATTTGCCAACTTCTTTTGATGGATTAATAGGAAATGGGTTTATGTGGTTCTGCAGCAAATGGTATACATATACACACCCTATTGATTGTTACGAGTTTTAAAAATTTCAAAGGCTAATGTTGGGGAAGACATTTGAAAATCAGAGTATGAAATGTGTAATTTAAACTACACACAGGATCCATCATACATGGATCTGCCAAATGTCTTCGCACTTGGTTTCATGCGTTATTTTCCAGGTTTGGACTGTGTTAAGCTGAATACTTGAATTCTTGCTTCAAGAAGTGGTGATTTCTGATTTAATACAGTTGTACTTGAAAGTTATTATTCAGAGGTACAGCATGACACAGTACAGAAATGCTTGACTCTCATAGTTATAGCACTGTAACCTTGTCTTTTTGCCTTGCCCTTTCCAAACAAGGAAATGCAAAATATTTGTCATGTTTACATCATAATTAAGTTAGCAAATAAAATTTATATCACATATATCATAAAGGAAGCCCTATCCAGCATTAATTTGGAAACAAACCATGCTGATAAGCTTTTCTCCATTGTGGATAAAAGAATTTAGCACTCTCTATATTCAAACATACTTCTCAATAGATACAGAGATATTATCCGGTGCTTAGTAGTAACACTGATTACTTTGGTTTTAATTTTTTTTTCATAGACACTTTCTCAGTAAAACATCAAATGGAGCAGGATCTGGACAAAGGTTTCTTCAGGAAAGTCTTGTCTTCTCCTGTTTCTTTCGTGTTTTTTTAGCTGTATTAAATATGATTCTTAATCAAAACCAATGTGGTTCTAAAACTCAACTGGCTCATGAGGGCAGAAAGGGCCAAGATGTTAAATTTCTCTCTCAGAAAATAAATTTCTCTAATATAATTAATGAGATACTCTAAGTTGATAGACCTGAGGTTAATACCCCAACTTCCCATGAGAGTAGCCCTATTTTAAAAGGGACAGCAAATAAATAATCTAAGTGGCAGAGCAAATAAAGTTTTTTTTCAAACTTGATCCTTTCTTCACCACCTGCCAATGCACTGGACTGAAGCTACGGGTTTGTACAAATCAGTATAGGTAGAGAAGCTAGGAAAAGGAGATAACAGCAGTCTTTTCTTCTGTAAAACAATGTAGATTTTTGACATAAAGGAAGGGGTTAGGTCATCGTCCACATAATTAATGATTTTGTTCTTGTATATGAAGCAGTTTCCTTACAAATTAGGTTCTTAATGTTTGCTGTGTGGCCTCCCAGACACTTGTTTCACATGTACTGTTCTCTTCTCTTGAGGCTAAACAGAACTTCACAACAGGGGTTTAACATACCTGAAATTCTAGGTCCCGTGTTTGTCTTAAAGTATTAGTTTGAACTTGGTTTTTCTGAAATACAGTATTTTAACTTTTTTATAAGTTAGGAGATCAAATGAGAATACCAAGAATAGTGGTGATCTCAAAAAAAGTAAATATTAGCCTGCCCTCATACTTGTAGATTTTGAGCAATGTAGTTCATAAGATTTGCTGTCCATTTATGTACTAACACTGTAAGTTACATTGTATTTTTTTATACCAGTCTCTTCAAGTCTACTTCATGCTCAGCATTTTATCTTACTACTTGCATTCAATGATGCAAACAACTCAAATATCAAATTAGTTAACACTAACATTGAAATTTTGCTTTAGTGCCTGGTTGCTGTTGCCTATCCAGTTTTTGGAAAACTCGGGTAATTCAGACACTCAGTGGAACTTAATTTAAAAAAAAAAAAGCACCCATTGTGTCTTTTCTTTTTTTAAAATATTTCAACAGTAATGCTTTATCTGTAGCATTTCTTTAAAACACAAGTGTCTCTCTTTTATTGTATAAGTGATTCATTTACGCTGTTTTAATAACTTGATTGATGAATCTAGGTGGAATTTACCTCATTTTGTCATTTAGTAGTGATTTTCATTGTCTGGAAAATAAGTAATAGTCATCTGATGAAAAGTATAAATTGTCTCGTAATATAGGACAGCAGTAGGTGAATAAGATTTAGAAACCAACTTGGATGTCTCTGAATATTCTCCAGCTGACCTCAGTCAGTTAGTTCAGTACATCATGAGCCAGTAATTACATTCAATCCATTGTGTTTAACACACATCAGTGGATGCATTCTAAATTTCTCTTTCCTTTTCCAAAGTATTTAATATTTCTTTTCCCATAATATCCCACTCCTTCACACCCGTCTTTTTACCACTGAATAATTTGGTATTACTACAAAACTATCTGTTATTTCTGTTGCGGAAATAAGCAGTGGCTATCCTTTCTGCAGCCTTCTAAGGCCTGAGTAACCTGAAATGATTTCTTTGTGACAGCATAGTTTTGTGCTACATTGTAAGCAGTTTCTTTTGGTGTGGGTTTGTTTTTTAGGTTTGGGTTTGTTTCTTTGTGTCTTTCTGAGATGAGATGGAAATTACTTTTGTACAAAAGCTGGATGTACCTGGTATACCGACACATCCTCTTAATTTCGGATTTAGTTATGGTTTCAACCAGCTTTGCCACTGTGGAAGGAAGCCCCAGTAGCAGTTCCTGGATAATTCTGAAGGCCTCTGTTTAAAGAAAGAAACAAATTTAAAAGTGGAATGGTTATTCCTGTGGTATCAGCACCAATTTTACTGACAGATTGCGCCTCAAGCTAGTATTACGACTTTGCATTTGCATGTATGAATTTCAATTTCCATGTAACACTTGAAAACCCTTGGATAATTATCAAGTGGCTTAAGTATTTCTAGGCTTCTGTTCTAAACCCTATTTTGATTCTGAGACTTGTTCTTCAAACCTATCGCATGTGAAAAAGGGTGTCTTTCGTGTAAGAATGTTTCTTCTGCCATGAACTGTTGATGGGAAGGAAAGATGGCCTTGTGTTTTCTGACTACTTTTTTTTAATGTTTCAAACATCTATGAGCTGAGATTCATTGGCAGGATTCCTGTGTCTGGTTTTGTTATTAGTGTGTATCCCTTCAACAAGTTGTTCAGACTTTCTGGCCTGTCTCACTGTATTTTTGACATTCAGAACCTGCAGTATGCAAGCCTGGCATATGTGTGTGTGTGTG
>VZRI01015657.1:0-12697 GCA_013397515.1 Upupa epops
TCCCTAATGATTCTATGTGTCTAGAAGATACGATCTATTCAGATTATAATCTAGATGAGGTACGTATGATTGGATTGAATTTATCCTCTTCAGCCTGAGACTGAAAACCTTCAGGAGCTGGGTTGTGTTTCTTTCTTTAAAAAAAAAATTAGTTTTCATTTCCTAGGTACTGTCAGAAATATTCTAAATTCATCAAGACTCACACATTGTTCACCATGTAGTCAGAGAACAGATAAATACATATGTCAGGCCTTGTTAGCAAAACCTGTCACTGACAAATGCCTGTTTTCCCTCCCCTTATATACCACTGTACCTCATGCAGCTGATGATGAACAAATGCTGCTGCTGCTGAATAAGCCTGGATCCTCAGCATTGCCTGATGTCGCAACACCTTTGAAAATGTAAAAAACAAACAAATGGGCTACTTTATACCTGGGTAAACGGATTTGTTACGTGGAAGAGTGTGTCCTGAAGGAAAGACCTCAGCCAGAATACTTCTGCTGAGCTCAGCACTAGAATATTTCATGTCCGAAAGAAAAAGACACTGCAAATGTGGGAAATCCCCAGTGGGGCTCCCAGCTGAAAGCCAAACATCCTCAACTCCATCTGGCAGTGGCAAGCAGACTGTGAACATTGTGGGAGCCCAGGTAGCGTGTGCCTGCAACAAGTGACCCACTTAGGCACAGCCTGCTGTGTTGGTACTTGCTGTGGTGCCACTGGGGTATATGATGGATGGCCTGGCCAGGGAAGCCCAGTGCCTATTTGTCCTCTCATAGTGGCTGGGGCTGCCTCTTTTAGAAGCCTGTTTCTTCCAACATCTGAACCTGTTGCCTTTTATGTCCAGCAGCAATAGGAAGAAATGAGACTAAATGAATACCAACTGAGATTATGGTAAGAATTAGGACTTATTTTTCTAACCTGTCAGGTTTGCTAAACCTGGAGTTGATTGATGAGGTCAGCATTGCACCTCCAGCATGGGAAAGCTCCCAAAAAGGATTAGAAAAGTGGAGGCCCTATTATTAATTCTGCCTCTCCAGATACCCCTAGCCTCTGCTGGAAGCGAATGTGGGTCCTTCCAGTTTTTAGGCAGGGTCTGTGCAGATTCTTAAAGCTTAAAGATTCTCAAATTCGTATGTGTATACGTCCATACTTCCAGGCACACACAGGTTTCAGCTGGAAAACTGCAGATCCCCATGTATAAGGAGGCATTTAACACAAAAAAATGTCTGAAGGCTGAAACAAGTTGGAGGTAAGTGTTTTTAGGGAAGTAACCCTCTGCCATGTGGGTCTTTAAAGGTTTCTGATTGTTCTGAAATGTCATTTCCACTCCAGCATTTTGCCTTGCTTGGAAGCAGCTGTGAAGCAGCAGCAGCTGACGGATGCCAGGTGTACTCAGATCCATGCATCTGTATTTGTTGCTGCAGACTTTAGTAAACAATGACCAAATGTGTCTTTTCTAAGTGCATTCTGAGTTGTGTGTACATACAAAAACTTAATCATTCTCAGCTGCTCTGTTGCAGGCTCAGAGAGCTCCAAACACAGAAGAAAGCTCAAAGAAAAGTTCAAAAGGTATTAACCACTCAGCACCGTCTTGTGTTTTGGGAGGTCCATTTGGATGACTGGAGAGTGATAACAATTTTTTGTCTCAAGTTTGCTTTTCCTTTCTGTGGAACAAGAGGATTTAATTTTATTATTCTTATTTTTTGAGATTTTGTCTTAGTTTATTGATTTTATAGACCATATCACCAGTGAAGGGAAGGGTGTATTCACCTAGGCCTTGTCCTTTGTGCGTGCAGTAAGTGGGCTCTAGGGAAATTCCTCTTTAAGGGAGAGTTAAGAAGAAGTCACCTTTCATTGTCCCTGCGACTGAGGCTTCCTAGTGAGTTGTTTCAATAGCTTGGTTTGATTAAGACAAAACAAGGAAACAAACAAGGTTATTTTGAGACAAAGATGGTAAGGAATGCCAGTCCTGACTGAAATCAGTGCTGAGAACCCCAGTGACTTCAACAGGATTGGAATTTTGTCCAGTATTTTGTGTGATTGAGGCACCCATCGTTTCTTTGAGTGTTCAGACAACAGAAATAATCAGCAATAAAAATTGTCATCCATCTCAAAACTGCTCTGCTGGGTATAATAGTTCAAATAAAGTGAAAAAAGCTATTTTTGATTTCTGGACAAGAAAATAGGAAGGAAAGGACTAATGGAGTACACTGTGAACATATAGGAGGAAGGGAGGGAATGGAAGTTACTTGTGAAGGCGTGCTGCTGGAGTATGCAGACTTGGCAAAACAAGTCACATATGTATGTCATCAGGAACTTGAAGTCCCTGAGTAGCATGAAGTTAGAGCAGATGCTGACTTGAAATCTCATTTGCAGCAGGGTTAAATCATGTGTGGGCAATTATTAAATATTAAAAGCACAAGTCAAAAAGATTATCCAAAGAAGGAAAAAATGGAATATATCATAAAACTTTTTGATGAGGAGGTGCTGATGAATGAAGACAGCCATAGGGATGAATTTAAGCTTCAGACTGAAACATTATCAATTTTGCATGCCAGGTATTTGATAAAGGCTACAGAATTCCCACTGTATGGCCCTTACTTCAGGTACAGCCCTTTCCTGTCCTTAAACTCCATCTTTTTAATTCCCTGCAAGGAAGGAAGGTTATGAAGGTAGCACTTTGGCATGATGTAGTGGACAGGAAATAAAAACCTCTAAGTCTTCTGTCACTTGAAGCCCACTGTAAAACATAAAGCCAGCAAGCTAGGCATCAAACATCAAGCCAGGTCTTAGACTATGTTTCCAGTCATAAGGTGGATGGTGGCATTGAAAGAAGTATGGCATTTCTAAAGTCTTTATCAAAGCTCTTAAAGCAGAAGTGTGTGATACTATCTAGCCTCCACCACAGCAGGGTAAATGGAGGTTAAGAACATTTGCTTCCCCCCAGGATGATTTCTAGCTTTCAGGAGTGAGCTTTCATGCCAAGGCAAAAAGATAGATGATGCTTTATTACAAAACCAGGAAAACAAGCACCCAAATACCAAAATCTTTGTAAATACCCATCCAGCTGTAGAGAGTTTCAGTATTATTAAAGTAGGAAGTTAAGCTATAAAAAAACTAGAACTACACCTTATTCCTAAACCTGATGTTTTAATCTGATATTTATTTTTATAATCTGCTTTTTCCTCTTCACTGACTAGGTGTAAGCAGCAGTGCAAAGATAGGAGGAAGAATCCAGCCATAAACTCCTGAACACTCTTCAATTATCAGACCCACCCCTGAAAGTCTTATACTGGTCCCAAAGTTCCCATTAAAGTCTCAATACCTGTAACTTACAAATTACAGAACCTTTCTGTTCTGTCAGCTTGGCTTTTTCATTACACCTTCTTGAAATCTAAAGAAAAAACTGTGTTTGAGCATGGTTTAAAAGTTTATAAACAAGGTCATAAATTACTGATATTCTACTTCTTTCACAAAAGGATTTGGGGAGTTAAATTGATTTGTTCAATTGAAAGGGGGCTTGGAAGTTCAGAGTCTTATCCAAGTACAGTACTGGAGAACTTCTGTTTGCAGAAGAGCAAATACAATGGTATTAGCCAGGCAGTGATAAGCTGCAGCTTTTGTCAAATGTTGGGATTTTATTGTGGCAGCTACTCTGCTTCACAGTTTGCAGACTAACAGAACAGTTAAGTTGGATTTAAGCAGCTTAAAACATTAAAGATACAGGAGAATATTCTTTACCATATGCTCTGCTTTAGCCCTTCATGTCATACACATAAATGATAAATAAAAATCACGGAAAATACTACTGACAATTAAAGAGAAAGGCAATTCTAAAAAGAAAAAATTACCTGAGAGTCCATGAGCAGGGGGACGCCAGGGTTGTGCCAGCATGCAGTTACTTTGCACAGAGACCCCAAGAGGTCAGCTGACCAGGTGTGAAGGCCGCCACTTCTATAGATGTCCAAACCATGCCTGGCTGCCTGCCCCAGCACCTGGATCCATTTCCAGCTGCACAATCTTCTTGGCCAAATTCGTGGAAAGACAAAGGTCACATTGTGATCTCTGTTGTGAATACATAGAGACTGGTGCAGCTGCAGGAATAGAAATGGGAGCAGAAGCCAGCCAAAGCTTTTGTTATAAAATTTCAAATGGGCATTTGGAAAATAAATTTCTATCAGAAGTTTTCATGAAGGATTTATTTTGGCTGGTAGGTTGCCCAGTCTGAGAATACAGCCCCAGGCTTACAGTCTTTTTTGCCATTAGTTGTATATTAGTGTAACTTCATTAACTTGGCTGCATTATTTCCAGACTCCCTTGGAGGAGAGAAACATCTTTATTTGTCCGGTACATAGGAGTGAAGCAATTTTTCAGCTCAGTCTGTCTGAACCGTTCCAGAGGAGGGGGTTTGAACTCTTCCTAAACTGGACAAGACATCTCACCCCTTGAGGCAGAATTCTCTGTCATACTATGCTATAGCAGGGTAGAGAAAAAACCCAGTGCTTCACAGAGTAAGATCTAGTACATGAAGATTCACTGGCTAGCATAAAACATACTAATCTCTGTTAGGGCCTCTTTAAATAAATTGGTTAAATAGTACAATCCTTTGGCCAAACTATAGAAAATGGATTAAGAATACATAAATATTTGTAGATATTCAAGGTAGAGAGAATACTTCATCCTGGAAGCTTGTACTGTCATGAGATACACTCTTTCAGGAGCCCAGTGTTTTATCTGAGAATGGAGGAACACTTATTCACTTTTCTTCTAACCTTTAGTAAGAGTAAAGATGTCCCTCTCACCCTACTCACTGAAATGAGAAGCCAGTATACCTGGCTACTGGAAAATTATTCCCGTCTTCTGCTCCCCCCAGTCTTTTTATCCTAGGATTGTCTTTACCACACTTGCTTAGTTTCAGTGAACCAGGGTAGGAGCTACAGGCAGTTGGGATCATTTTTGTTTATAATTGTGCCATTCAACACCACACTGTCATTAGTGCTGTATTATCTAAGAGACCAATGCAAGAGACCGTTATTACTTCACTCCACAGCGTACAAGACCACCCTAAGTTAAATATGACTATGGTTTTGCTTTATTAGATGTATGCCTTCATCAAGATTGCTCTCAGATCTGTAAATAATTTTTCAAGGCTGTTTTCATTGTACAGAGATTGCTGATGTACAGTAAAAAAGAATTTGCAGCTGCATTCCCTTTTGGTACTTTATATCAGCAGTGTCTACAGGTGTAGAATAATTTTGAATTCATTGCTAATGAAAGACTTAATTTTGTTTTTCATCATTCTTTTTGTTTTTCCTTTCACAGTTACACATAAAATTATGTTTGAATCCTTAACATTTTACTATTCCAAAGGGAAATCACTGATCACTGTATATTTTGCACATGGTATTTTTTGAGTGCAGCTTTTTATTTTATTTGATGAGTATGGGTTTAATAACAGGGTGGTATCCTGGTGTATAAACAAATAATGTTATTCAGCTGGCCTACTTGATCACAAACGTGAAACTTCTATGTTAAAATGGTAATATCTGGTGTTTGCGAAGATTCAAAAACTACAGCTGGGTGTGATCCACATTACAGAGTTAGCTAACAAGATCAATATTGTGTTAAGACTGTGATACAGACCACCCAATCAGGATGACGAGGCTGATCAAATACTCTTTAAACAACTAGAGGACATCTCAAGATCGCCTGCCTTAATTCTCTTGGGTGACTTCAACCTCCGAGATATTCATTGGGATCTTAACACAGCAGTGAGGAGGCAGTCTAAAAGTTTGTAGAGTGTATTCCAGACTGCTTTTTTGTCACAATTGGTCAGTGAACCTACCGGGGGTGAGGCTTTTCTTGATTTGCTGTTTGCAAATAGGGTAGAACAGGTTATTGTGCTTATTGTCTAAACTCAGAGAGAATTGAAATGCAGGATTTGTCAGTTGTTAGTTCTGAAGCACCAGATCCAAATGTTTCCAAAGTAATCAAAAAACTGCCAAACCATCCCCCAGTGTGTAAATAGTCTCACAATCTCTAAGTAACACTTGCTTTTACGTGTAAGAAAAGCAGTAACACATTGCATTGAATGGAGCTGGGTTTTGCCTTGTGCATTTGTCCACATAAACGCATCCTCTTGTCATCCTTTTGTGTGGTGCCATTGTAAGTATGCATCATTTGGTTTTGCTGTCGAGCTTTAAATCTGCCTGTCTTGGGTAGTTCAATTAAGTGTAATCGCAGTGTTCTGCACACATTTATTCCTGTACGTGGCAGTGTGACAACATGATTACAAAGGGCTGAGGAAGAGAATGGTAATGTGGCCTTTGTTCGTTATGCAATGAATTGCTGTCATGTACTGTATAGTGGGCAGTATTTCATATGCAATATTCTGGGCAAATTTACACTCAGGAGCATGTTAAGGAGGATGTTTAACACCAGACTTGAGTGTGGTGCAACCCCTTTGTTATCAGATGAAGAACTAAACTTATCTGCTGGTGGTGGTAGTGATGTAAAACTCAGCTGAGCATCTGGCTCCTGCACACTGAGACCCAGAAGACAGTGCAATTCACTGACAATGTTCATGCCAGCCAATTATGATTTCTCTCCCTCTTTAATTACTTTTCAATTGAGGTAGAACTCACCCTATATTCACCTTCTCCTCTGATTCAGGCAGCCAGCATAGGGAGAGTATATCAGGATCTGGGAAACATTTGGAAAGGTGACTAAAGAATGCAGCATGAAAGTGTATTTTGTGAAAATTTGATATGGTCTTCATTGGACATTTCCTCTCCTTATCTGCTTGTATTTTCACTTTCAAGTTGATAACACCCAGGCTGAGTTGAAACACGGTGATATTTCTGCCATTCTTTTCTGAGTTCATTGTGAGTTTTTTATCATCAGCAGAAATAGAAGGAGACTGAATTAAACAGGAGCTGCAGAAGTTGGAGCTTGCGATAACAATACAAATGGATTTTCTCTAACAGAGAAAAACAGCTGTCTCCATTATTTGAATGCTTCACCTTTCTCCATTCCATTAATTGGGTCTTTGATCACAAGCTGAGGTGGAGAGGCCCTGATAAGGAATAGGTTATTAGTAAAGTAGCCTAAAGGAATGAATTGGGCCTAGCACTTGCTGCAGAAGATGAGATAAACCCATAATGCCTGTGTATGTGAGTGGTAGAGAGTGATAGGGCCCTCAGACTGGCCTGAACTGCTTGCAAGGAGACTAATACTCTAGTGCTATGATAGCTAATGCAGGATATAAATTTAGCTCCCGGGAATGGAATAGGATAAAAATTCCATAAAGAGTTTTCTGTAAATGGCTTACACTTTTATATCAAACTGTGTCAGAGTATTCACAGGAAAAAAAAACATTTTCTTGATCTCACTATATGTTGAACACAACTGGAGGCTTTCAGTATAAGAAGGGGGAAAAATTACTGTTACGTTTTTTCACTGAGACATTAATAAGAGCACCCTTTGAAGTGCAGTAAAGCTAAATTGGAGGAATTAAATTTGATTGAATCTAAGCCTGTTTATTTTTCATTTCTGCAGAGCAGGCATTGAGTGATTTGTAATACTTCATTGGAAATCTTCAGGAACTTGCTATCATGTAATCCATTTTTTGCTGAAGAATACGACCGCAGGGGACAAGGCCATATTGGTTTGTTGTTAATGTACTGGAAAGAGGTACTATGGAGAAAACAGTTAATATTAAATTACAAACACAAGGTTATCTTTCTGCTGCACATGCTCCACTGCCCTAGGCAGGGGTAATCTGTTAATAGCATTCAGCCAAAATGACACCATTAAGGAACTGGAGCTACACATCTTTTGCAAGCTGAATGAAGTATAAAGCTGGTTTTCTATCATCCTAGATGCAATAAATTATCCATGCTGCTAAAAATTGATACAAGACAGACGTTTGATAGAACTGGCACCCCAACGCAAATGGAAGTGCTGCTTGTCATGAAAGGACACAGATATGTGAATTCTGCAGGTCTACATTTTATTTGTCTCTCTTTTTCCTTTTTTTGTGATGTTTTGTGTTTGAAGTGCCAGTCTGGCACATTGCTTACAGTGACATGTAAACGGTGGGAGACTGAATGTGGAAAGACAGAGAATGTATAGCCTGATGATCAGGGCAGATGAGGAGACATGAAAGATGTGTGTCTCTGGTCTGGTCTACCTTGAAATAATCACTGCTTTTTGGTATCTGTTCTTCATAGCACATGTCTTTGTGGAAAAAAAAACAACACCAAAAACAAAACCAGAAAGCAAAACCTATGTTAAACTGCATCTACTTCAGTGCAGCTACCTAAGAGGCACTGGTTCATATTTGTTCATCACTCTTCCGTGATACATGAGGTTTCAATTCATCCCACTGAAACTATTCCGTGTTATTATGACATAATGAAAGTTTCATTACAAAAAGAAAAGGCTAAACAGAATGTAAGTAGCATTTCTAACTGTAGGACTTCACAAGATTGTTTTCCCTTGCAAAAAATAATTTCTTAGTATGGATTCAGTGTTGGTTCAGATGCTGTCCAGAAGGACTTGGAGTTAGATCTCTGAAGGTCACAGTGCTCACATCATACCAGTGTCCTAACTAGGACAAAAATATGATCCTCAGACCTCTACCCAGTTTCTGATCACTCCTGGGAAGGATAGAACCTCTACAAAGTCTTGGTTTTGAAACAGAATTTGTCTGAAGTTGCCCCAAGAGAAATCACAGCTCTTGACACTCAATGGTACTGAATACCCACACTTCTCCCTCTTCTGCCCTTACTGGATTTAAATATGAAGCATTCTCAGCAGACTGTGCTCTCAACTATCTTTCCTTCCCATTTGTCTAAGGCTTCATCAGGGAGCCCAAAGAAGAGAGTTCAGCCCCATATTGAGCACCACTATGCTGTTCAGTGGTGGATAGCCACACACATCCTCCCTCAACTGTGGCTATTCTACTTTGCAAGAGTAGAAAAAATTCAGGAGGCTAGAAAAAAGCAAAAGGAGGAGGTGTGATATTTGTAGGTCTGTTAGTTAGGCACTTGTATAATAGTGATAGGGCCAGAGAAACCAGGCTTTTACACTCCTTGTGCCAAAACCTAGTGGTTTGGCTTTTTTTATCCCTTCCTTTTCCACTCGTCTATGATGAAATGACACATATGAATGACACAGGTTACCATATGAGGGCATCATGGCTGGAATAAGGATTGTGGGATGTGTGTAAGGAATGACAAGAGGAAAGGACCTCAGTTTGATGGTTTAGGAAGAAGATATATTCTTGAAGAAAAGCCTCTGTTTGGTTGTTGTCCACTCAGCTACAACACTTCTCCTGAAGTAGCACAGCCTGTTTAAAACTATAGGGTGCTGTGTCTATCATACGGAACTTTCTGCTCAGACAGAACATAGTGCCTCAACAATATGATGATCTCCTCAGAGAGCTGTCTTCATACAGGTGTCTGAATATATGGACAAGACTTGGCGATCCATCCCTACTATTAGGATCTATTTGCTATACATACAATTTTTTTATTTGAGTCGTAATTTTTTAGTAGAGGGTTTTTTTAAAGTAAATTCTCCATAAGGACTAAGGCAAAGACAGCCAGGCTGTGCTTTAATCAGTTCAATTTTTCATGATTCAAGAACACCTATATCCCCATACAGCATAGAAAAAGGATCTACGTAGACTCAAATAAGCTTTCTGTGGTTTCTCAGCAGTGCAATGTGACTGCACAGAAAAACCAGCCTGCTGAGTTCCAGTAGCAAGATCCCATACAGTAACCCAGCAACAAATTTCAATTAGCCTAAGTATCTCCAGACATGGTATCAATACCGGGATATAGGAGTTTATTATTGTTTCATTGCTTGTATATTTCAGAAAAGTAACAGAAATAATCCTATCAGTCCTTGCTCACCATCAGATTAGCATATGACCAAACATGTAGCATGAAACACACTGACAGGGTTGTAATAGTCATAACAAGGATGCAAAGTGATTAAAGCACTTAGTAACAGATGGGAAGGATGAAGAGTTTTAAAGGCAGCATGAAGACTCCCAGACAATTGCTTGATACATACTGTTACTTAAAAGATTGAGAGCAGAACTACTGTTATTGAATCAAGACAGAACAGAGGACAGGGGAAAGGCAGGTGACTTTGAAAGTCCAAGAAGTACTTGTAAGGGAACAGATTAAATAATCTCTCAAAACTCATTAAAAAGGCTTAGGTTCTGAATGACGAGATAAACTAAGCTCCTGGGTTTGGTATGGGAGCAGAGCTTCTTGCATACCCATTCAGACTGTTAGTTGCATAGTGTTCATTTATTGAAATCGTATGGGGAAATTATTTTAACCACAGAAAGTTAAATTCATAGTCTGATTTTTTAGGGGTTTGATTTTCATTTTGTATGAGTTTAAAACCATCTCTTGCTCCAAATACAGAGAAGATAATTTGATTTGGTTAAATGATGGGATTGCTGATGTAGTTTTTAACTCTAGAGCTAAACTGAAGAGATGATACATGAAATGAGAATGTAATTTAAGTTAGATCTCTTGAGAAAAACATGCTGTAGTCCAACTGTCATTTACAACTACAGAAAGTAATTGAAAAATTGATAATAGGTTAGGGTGGTATCCTTTTAATCTGCCTTGGCACAGGTATAGCTGGCTAAGAGGAAGGACTGAATCTGATTCAAAATAGATAATTTCCCCATACAAATTTCCATTATGTTTCAGAAAACCCCCCAATTTTTCTTGTGAAAAACCCTGAGCAGGAAGCAATGCAGAGACCACAGGGCTGCAGCACACAGGGTTACACAGCAGGCACCATCTCACAGCCAGTGTAACTCCCAGTGTAACAGAGTGACCACCTCAGGTTGCAGTTCAGCTGTGTGTCTTATCTGGGATGAGGAGATACCTTGTGGTGTGCAGGACAGGATCCCTGTCCATCTGGTGTCATGGGTAGGACAAAGGTTCAACAAGGAACATTCTTAAGCCACCACAGCCTGGATCACTTTCACCAAACTGTGCTATAGTGTGTGTTTTCTATTTAGGACAGAGTAGAACTGTGAGCAGTATTTGCAGCCCTTGGTAAAGTAATAAAATACTCTTCTCAAAACCAAATGCCTATTTTAGGACTTTAGGAATGTAGAGGTAGTATGAATTTGCTGGTTCAAATTTATCCACAAATCATCCCACAGTAACAAAGAGAAATGCACATATTAGTAGAGGTCCATTTCTTCTGTCAGGGCAGGCCTGGTCTGATGGTATGCTCTTCAGTGTTGTGCTCAGCAGAGCAGTCAGTGCTTGTCTTCTACTGCAAAAAGAGCCTAGCCTACAACCCAGTGAATTTTTTTCAGATGAGACTTCTGATTGTGAAAAGGAATTTTCCTTATCTTATAGTCATAATGAAACATTCTTCTATCTAATTATTTATGTGAAGTTCAATTAATGTTATAGGACTGTGGGTAAAATACACAGTAGCCAGCACTAACAGAAAAGACATTTGAAGCCTTAATACAATAATATGCAGTTGGCACCTTAATGAGCTGCAGAGGTAGAAGCAAATATTGCACTGACTGGTTTCTCTTAAGACAGCATCAGAGGGTGTTAAAACTGCTGTTGTAAATGGAAGAAAAATGATAGATTATGCAACTTTTACTGTCATTGACAAAATCTGACATGAGTTGGAATCTAACCTTTCAATGAGATCAAAATTACAGGATCTTAGGTATGCAGAACCAAGGAATAATGCCAAGGGAGGTGCTCTTGGTGACTGCAGGTCTCTAGTGAAGAGAAGGACCTTAACAGTTGTGTCAATCAAAGGGAAATACTCAGACAGAAACAAGAGTAACCTATGCTTCAGCACCTGTACTGCTGCTGTTGCAGGCAGGGCTTTGCTTGTCTTTTCAAAAGATCCTCTTCAAGGAACATAGAACGCTAGGGAGATGTGATCCACCTGAGACAGTGGGGCAGGAATATCTTTGCCAACAGTTCAGAGCCCTACATTTAGACAGAATGGGATTTGGTAGTGGGGCTGATACTGTTCCAACACCTTTTTCAGTGCCTTGAGTGACATCCACCAATTTTGTGGATGACCTCAAACTGGGCAAGAATTAATATGCAGAGGCAACCCAGCTTCAACAAAACCAGAGGCAGAGTTATCCTGTTGGGCCAGCATAATCCTATGCAATATCCATCTGTGTTCAGGGTTGCATGGTTAGGCAACAGCTCTATAGAGAAAGATTTGCTGGTCTTGGTGAACCACAGATTAAATACAAATTATCAAGGATCCCTTGAGGCAGTGGGGTCTTACCATATTCTGTAGAATTTTTTGGTGCCAGAATGTTGAGAAGAATGATCATTTCCCTCTGTTCAGCACTTGTAACAAGCACTGTGTCTAGTTTTGAACCTCTTAGTACAAAAACCATCATAGAGTGCCACAAAGATGGCTGGGGCTGGAGCACATGGTGTATGAAGAAAGACTGAGATTTGTTTGGTCTAGGGAAGACAGGCCAAGGGATGGATCTAATTATCATCTTCCACTACACTAATGGGTGTTTACAGAGAGGAAGCAGCCAGACTTTTCTCAAGGGCACACAGCAAAGAGCAAGAATCAATAATTGACATCACTGAAACGTGGTGGAATAAGTCATATGAATGGAGTGTTGAATTGGAAGGATACACACTATTTA
>VZRI01015681.1:32463-57169 GCA_013397515.1 Upupa epops
CTCACTAGTGCAGAGTAGAGGGGGAGAAGAAGCTCTCTCAGTCTGCTAACCACCCCCTTTCTGATCCCCCATCGGGATGCTGTTGGCCCTCTTGGCCACAAGAGCACATTGCTGGCTCAGAGTCAGCCTGCTGGCCACTAAGACCTCCAGGTCCCTTTCTCCTCCACTGCTCTCCAACAGCTCAGTCCCCACCCTGTCCTGGTCCCTGGGGTTGTTCTTGCCCAGATGCCAGACTCTCCCCTCACCCTTGTTGTCCCTCACTCCATCTCTCTCTGCCCAGCTCTCCAGCCTGTCCAGCTCTCGCTGAATGGCAGCACAGTCTGCTGCGGTGTCAGCGACACCACCCAGCTTGGTGTCATCAGCAAACCTGCAGCCAGTGCCCCCTAATCCCTCATCCAAGTCATTAATGAAGAGATTGAATAGGATTGATCCTTGGGGGACTGTACTAGAAAAAGGCCTCCAACTAGAATATCCCTAAAGAACAGGTGCTGCCTGCACTATGTTCTGTGTGCCAGGGGATGGTCACATAATTATAACTCTAGCTGGGTGATTTTATCCAGCAGAGGGGAAGCCTTTGTGTCTGCTTTGCAGGGGTGAAGTTTGGAGCAGTAGTTCACTGGATCTGGTCTGCTCTGCTCTCTTCATTTGAAACTGAGCAACCTTTGCTTGGTATTTTAATGTCTTTATTATTTGAGGTCTATTCATTTGGATGAGTGGTTATTTACAGCTGAGAAGACAGTTCTATTACCTCTGCTACTGCGTGTAAATCTGACTTCATGTAAACATACAAGCCTTTACAGCAGGGAAAATAGTTCTTCTCTGCAACGTGCTGAGTAATTTCAGCATTCATTACATCTGGATGATGGCTGAATGAGTGCTTCCTGCAGTTATAAATACTACAAGTAGTAAGTGATTTAATAGTGTTTTCCTTGTAATTATATTTCAAAATAAATACCTGTCTAACCAGAAGAAAGGCTTTCAGGCTAACTAGGAGAGTCGTCTTTGAGATCGCTGAAGCGCTGCTGTGTGAGTCACTAAAGCACAGAGTGAAAGCATTTCTAGACTGGGCATGAGTACAGCAAGTACTGGCTGTACTTGTACTGTTCTAATAACTGGGAGTTAGAGCAGAATCTGAGCTGCATCTGCAGAGGCACCTTTCAAAGAAGTGGGTAGAAGGAGATCTGGTTGCTACCTGGAAAGCACAGCTAATTTTGCAGCATGGGTTGTGATGTCTGTGAGGAATTGTCATGCTTGATGGCTTTCAGTGTGGAGTTGGAATATCACAGAATTATTGAGGCTGGAAAAGCCCTCTGAGCTCATCCAGCCCAACCTGTGAGGTAACACCACCCATTCAGCTAGACCGTGGCACTAAGTGCCACTTCCAGTCTGTCCTTCAAGACCTCGAGCGATGAGGACTCCGCCACTGCCCTGGGCAGTTTGTTCCAGGCTCTGACCACTCTCTCTGTGAGGAAGGGCTTCTCAACATCCACTCTAAGAAGTTTTAGCTCATTTGGCCTGGTTGATGGTTAGTGAATGACAATCTTCATTTCATTTGAGCTGTATAACAAGAGTCAGAGAATCATAGAAGCATTAGGGATCAGAAGGGATCTGGAAAGATCACCCAGTCCAGTCCCCCTGCTGCAGCAGGATCACCTGGACCAAGTCATAGGATCACTAGGGATTGGAAGGGACCTAGAAAGATCATGCAGTCCAGTCCCCCTGCCACAGCAGGATCACCCAGACCAAGTCGCACAGAAACTCATCCAAACGGGTCCTGAACATCTCCAGAGAAGGAGACTCCACAACCCCCCTGGACAGCCTGTTCCAGTACTCCAGGACCCTCCCTGGGAAGAAGTTCCTGCTGGTATTCCCTGTGTTTTCCTAGCTCTCTTGAGTGTAGTCCAGAGAGCCCCAGGAATGAACAGGCAGCAGTTTGAAAAGGAGTGTGCATTGCTTGCACATCTCTTCCACAGCAGGTTTACTGTTAAGCTTAACAGAAACACTGTCTTTAAGTGGTGATGCACAACTTCTTGAGGAGAACCCTGCTGTTCAGTCATGTCTGTTCTTCCTGAAACTATTAAAGGTGAATAGAAACCAAAACTAAAGGTACTGTGACCCAGGGGAAGCTTCTAAAACCAGCACAGTGCTGGTGGCGTTCAGTCCTCAGTGAATATTTTCCAGAAGCCTGTTGTGTATTGTAAACCTTCTATGATTTCTGAGTGTGCAGTATCTGGTAGAATGTAGTGGTTTGATGTTTGCTCTGTCAGGTAGAGGGTTTTAGAGGAATGCTGACAAAATGAGCCAGCAATGTGCTCTTGTGGCCAAGAGGGCCATCAGCATCCGAGGAAGTATCAGAAGAGGGCTGGTTAGCAGATAGGAGAGGCTATTCTTCCACTCTACTCTGCACTAGTGAAACCACAGCTGGAATAGTGTGTCATGTTCTGGGCCCCTCAGTTCCAGAAGGACACAGAGCTGCTGGAGGGTGTCCAGCGTAGAGCAATGAAGATGATGAAGGAAGGAGAGCAGCTCCCTGATGAGGAAAGGCTNTTCTCTGGAGATGTTCCAGACCCAACTGTCTGTGTTCCTGTGCAACTTGGTCTGATCCTGCTGTGGCAGGACGATTGGGCAGGATGATCTTTCGAGGTCCCTTCCAATCCTTAGTGATTCTGTGATTCTCTATGGGCACTTGGTTTGAAAAGTCACATTCAGTTAGTTCTCCACAGTTATTTATAGTGTTCCTGTGCCTCGGGCAGGTTTCCATTCTCAGATCTCTGTTTTCAGCAAGCTGTAACACTGCGCCGATCGCTCATGAACAATAGCCTGTGTGTGTATTTTTATCACACGTATCTTCCATAAGTATTCCTGATTTATTTTACCAGCTACTGTTTTCTCCTCGTGCCAGGTCTGCACAAGCTGCGAAGACAACGCAGAAGCGAATGGGTTCTGTGTGGAATGCGTGGAGTGGTTGTGCAAGACCTGCATCCGAGCTCACCAGAGGGTTAAATTCACGAAAGACCATACTGTAAGACAGAAGGAGGAAGTCTCTCCAGGTAACACCCTTGATTTATCATTTCACAAGGAATCATCGGAACACCCTCCCTGGGAAGAAGGTTCTTCTAATATTGAGACAGAACCTCCTCTGTTCCAGCTGGCACTCAGTGCCCCTTGTCCTGTCACCAGATGACCTTGAGAAGAGCCATTCCCTAAGACTCATCCGATCTCTTCCTTTACTCAACAGAGGCAGTTGGTGTGACCAGTCAGCGCCCTGTGTTTTGCCCTTACCACAAAAAGGAGCAGTTGAAGTTGTACTGTGAAACTTGTGACAAGCTGACCTGCCGAGACTGTCAGTTACTGGAGCACAAAGAGCACAGGTACCACAGCAAAGCCTGTGTTTCATGCCTGTCACTTACAGGAACCTAGCTCAGAGCTGGTGGTAGCTCAGACGGTGTGGAATACAGGCAGGTGGAAAAGGTGCAAAGTAAAATGTTCTCCTCAGCAATCAGAGGAGTGTAGCTCCTCTCCAGTTGGAGGAAACGTGGGGATTTAAGCACAAGACATTTCATTACTCTCAAGTAGCCTGGGTAGAATTTATTGCTAGGCAGCTCTGCAGAGAGTCCTGAGAAAGCACAGGAGCTGTGTTACACAACCACACAGTCAGGTGTGATTTGTCCTCCAGCAAGCTGGTTGTGATGGAGCGTTACCCAGCAGCTTCCAGATGCTGCAGCGGGGCCACTTGTCCATGAAGAGCCCTTTAAAAGGAAGAGTAAACCTAGTGTTTGACTATGGTCTGCTTGGACAATGCTATGTAACAATTGAATCACAGAATCCTTAGGGATCGGAAGGGACCTGGAAAGTTCATCCAGTCCAATCCCCCTGCCACAGCAGGATCACCCAGACCAAGTCGCACAGGAACACAGCCAGGAGGGTCTGGAATGTCTCCAGAGAAGGAGACACCACAACCCCCCTGGGCAGCCTGTTCCAGTGCTCCAGTACCCTCACTATANAGAATCCCAGCTCCCTCAGCCTTTCCTCCTCAGGGAGCTGCTCTGGTTCTTTGGGTTGCAGTTGTTTCATCATCTCTTTCTGGCCATGGAAGCTTAAGAGCAGAATGATAGAAAACTTCTGAGTGAAAGACAATGGTCTTGGTGGGTAAAGCAGTCCGAGCTAGAGGTGCTCTTAGGTGAAATGTTACCTACTTGATTCAGCCAACCCGAGATGTTGCTTCCCTCATGCAGGTGAACATCAGTAGATTAGGAAGTGTTTGCCACTATTGTTCCTTGCAACAGGCTAAACCCTGCTCTGGCAGAGTGGCAGCCTTCCTCTTCAATCCTCCTTGCACGTGAACTAGGTGATGCTTAGAGCACAGCATTGCATTTCCTCCTGCTAAACCTGAGCACGCACAACATACTTCCATGCTTATGAATCGTAAATGCAGGGGTGTTCAGACGTCCTATGGACACGATACGCATCATCAGCGTGTGGTGGCCTGTGCTCTCATGATGACAGGTAGACTTGAGCAGCAGCTTTCTTCCTGAAAGAAGGCTTGTGTAAGGCACTCTGCTGTTGGGCACGTACGTCACACCTCTTTCATGTGTGTTTTGCCATGTGTGTTCGCTGTCTTTACACAGGTACCAGTTTCTAGAAGAAGCTTTTCAGAACCAGAAGGTGATCATTGAGACACTGATAACCAAACTGATGGAGAAGACTAAGTACATCAAATACACAGGGAAGCAGATCCAAAACAGGTTTGTATCAGGTTTTGAGGTTTATATGCTCTGTAAGGTCTGGGAATGGTGACGTGAGTGCCTTCTGCATCGCTCTCATTTCTGCCTTCAGAAAGAGGAAAGCTCAAATGTTCCATTCGCTGCTGTGACTGTTGGTTGTTTAATCATAGAGAATCACAGAGTCCTTAGGGATTGCAAGGGACCTTGGAAGACCATCTAGTCCAGGCTCCCTGCCACAGCAGGATCACCCAGACCAAGTCACACAGGAACACAGCCAGGCGGGTCTTGTACATCTCCAGAGAAGGAGACTCCACAACCCCCCTGGGCAGCCAGATCCAATACTTCGTTACTCGAACTGGGAAGAAATTCCTGCTGATATTAATAGGGAACCTCCTCTCTTCCAGCTGGCACCCAGTGCCCCTTGTTCTGTCACCAGATGACCTTGAGAAGAGCCTGGCTCCATCCTCCTGACACCCACCTCTCCCCTTTTTATAGACATGAATGAGGTCCCCCCTCAGCCTCTTCTCCAAGCTCAAGAGACCCAGCTCCCTCAGCCTTTCCTCATCAGGGAGCTGCTCTACTTACTACTTCGTCTTCATTGCTCTATGCTGGANGGCCACTAGGACCCCCAGGTCCCTTTCTCCTCCCCTGCTCTCCAACAGCTCAGTCCCCACCCTCTCCTGGTCCCTGGGGTTGTTCTTGCCCAGATGCCAGACTCTCCCCTGACCCTTGTTGTCCCTCACTCCATCTCTCTCTGCCCAGCTCTCCAGCCTGTCCAGCTCTCACTGAATGGCAGCACAGTCTGCTGGGGGGTCAGCGACACCACCCAGCTTGGTGTCATCAGCAAACCTGCTGCCAATGCCCCCTAATCCCTGATGTTCTGTGTAAGGGTCTGTCTATTGGTGCGTATGATCAAGGAATATAGCAGCCTCAGGGTAGTGGAATGTACTGCTTGGGAAAGGGTGTCTTTGTGAGGAAAAGGACCTGACTTTCTATACCGTCTGCTTGCAGGATTCTTGAAGTGAATCAGAATCAGAAGCAGGTGGAGCAGGATATTAAAGTGGCCATATTTACCCTGATGGTGGAGATCAACAAAAAGGGAAAAGCTCTGCTGCACCAGTTGGAGGTAATTTCATTGCTGTCAACAAACAGGGGTTGTTGCTGAGGGTTAACATGGAAATCAAACCCTTTTCTAACGTTGATCACTCCTCATGGGTTTCCTATCACAAGGGAGAGGTGTCCCAAGCAAGGCATTGCAGCAGGCATGGCTGTTTGTTTTCCTGGGGGGCCTGGATGGGAAGGAGAGTTTGGGGTTTGGGCTTTGCTTTGCACTGATTATCTTTGTCCTCTGCCTGGTGAATCAGCACTGCCAGCCCAGGTCCTTCCCACATGCTTTTGCAAGCCCTGTTTGTATTTTTCTCAGAGGAGAAGGTTGATTAGAGTGGAGAAAAGTAACTGCCTCAAGTGATGTGTGTGCATGCATGGAGAGGTTCATTTATCACAGAATCATTAGGGAGCAGAAGGGACCTTGAAAGATCATCCAGTCCAGTCCCCCTGCCACAGCAGGATCACCCAGACCATGTCCAGGGGGGATTGGAATGTCTCTAGAGAAGGAGACCCCACAAACCTCCCGGGCAGCCCCCTCCAGTGCCCCATCACCCTCACTGGGAAGGTTATAGATTCAGTCAGGGTTGGAAAGGATCACAGAAGACAGTGTGAATGTGCAAAGAGACTCCTGATACTTTGAATAGATGCAGACTGACGTAGACAGCTGCAGTCAGGGGACTAGAGAGCTCTTTCAGAGAGCTAAGTGAAACCCCCTGATCATTCTGAATTCTAACTATGACAGCTAATGCACGCGAAGCGTAAATTGAACCCTGCGTCTGGAACTGCTTTTCTTCTTGCAGACTCTGGCAAAAGAGCATCGGATGAAACTCCTGCAGCAACAGCACGAGGTGGCAGGTCTCTCTAAACAGTTGGAACATGTCATGAATTTTTCCAAGTGGGCAGTTTCCAGTGGGAGCAGCACAGCGCTACTCTACAGTAAACGCCTGGTAAGGTTAGGAAGACAGTGCTCTCTGTTTCCTTAGAAACTACTGTCAAGGCAGATGTATAGACACATTCTTGGACTTCTTAATGACTTGCTACTAATTGGAATGTCTGTAGGTAATTTTTATGGTGTTCTCTTAACCATGAGTGTAGAATGTTCCTAATTACTCAGCTCTCCGGTTGGGATCCTCTCCCATGACACCATAGAATCCTTAGGGATCGGAAGGGACCTTGAAAGATCATCCAGTCCAATCCCCCTGCCACAGCAGGATCACCCAGACCAACTCGCACAGGAACACAACCAGGAGGGTCTGGAACGTCTCCAGAGAAGGAGACTCCACAACCCCTCTGGGCAGCCTGGTCCAGTACTCTGGGACCCTCCCTGGGAAGAAGCTCCGGCTGATACTGAGGTGAAACCTCCTCTGTTCCAGCTGGCACCCAGTGCCCCTTGTCCTGTCCCCAGATGACCTTGAGAAGGGCCTGGCTCCATCCTCCTGACACCCACCCCTCACAGATTCAGAGACATGAATGAGGTCCCCCCTCAGCCTCCTCTTCTCCAAGCTCAAGAGACCCAGCTCCCTCAGCCTTTCCTCATCAGGGAGCTGCTCTCCTTCCTTCATCTTCTTTGTTGCTCTACACTGGACACCCTCCAGCAGCTCTGTCCTTCTGGAGCTGAGGGGCCCAGAACTGAGCACACTACTCCAGATGTGGTCTCACTAGTGCAGAGCAGAGGGGGAGAGGAACCTCTCTCAATCTGCTAACCACCCCCTTCTGATCCCCCCTAGGATGCTGTTGGCCCTCTTGGCCACCAGAGAACATCCATGGAATTCTAACAGATCTGCTCAAGTAGCAACAATTCCCTTTCTCTGGAGTGAAAACCATGGAACATGAAGAAGTGTGGTGTGCACAGCATCATCTCTGAGGTTCTTGTCAGTACTTGTGAGGGCAGAGAAAGTTGTATTTACATTTCATAGTCTGATACCCAGCGTTTTGATGCAGGAATTAATGTGCTGCTCTGCTCTGTCCAACTCATTTTCCCTTAACAGACTTGAAAAACTGATAAAAATGAAGCTGAGGCTGTTGCCTGTCTGTGCAAACCATCCTGCACTAAATGTTTCACTGCCTTCATGACTCTTAAAGTCTCAGTACCTGTGGTCTCACCACACTGACTGCTCGTGGTGAACACAAAGCCTGAATATCTGGACTGAAACCCGGGAGGTTGCCCACGGTTTGTGCCAGGGTTACCAGGCTGAACGAGGCTGAGAGAAAGAGTCACCTTTGAGGAAAAGATGCTCCTCAGCGAGTTGGATGTTGGGGTTCTTGCTCAACCTCCTGTTCACAGGGACTAGTGAGAGAGGTGGTGGTTGGAGGGTGTCTTGGGCGTAGTGATCACAAACTGGCTGTCTCTGTTCTTAGTGATGGAGAGCGGGTGGTTAGCAGAGCATCCTCCTTGGATTTCCAGAGGGCAGACTCTATGCTGTTCACAACACAAGGACGTCCCTTGGGAGACAGCGCTGAAGGGCAACGGAGTCCAGGCAGGCTGGGCACTCTGTTAAGAAGATCTTAAAGGCCCAGGAGAAGCCTCTCCCTGTGTGTCCTGAGATTAAAGGGCTGGGGAAATGAGCAGCCTGGTAAAGATATGGAGAGGGGCTTGGTGAGCACTGTGCCAGCTCTCTCAGTCCTCTTGGGTGGATCCCATGTGGCCCCACAGATAAGGAAGCAGTATCTTGGTTTCAGTGAGATAGCTTACTAGCAGTTTGAATGAAGACATCAGTTTCCCATCCTAGTCTTCCAGCATGAACAGAACATTGGCAGCTACCAGTCCTATTGACGTTGGGAAGTGGATGCTTCCTAGGAAATCTATATTCAGTGTGCTTCGTGTTTTCCATCACCATTAAAAACAGAGCTGAATGTTCTTGGTATCTGGTCTAAAACTGCCCCTGCCTAACACTGCAAGAGAAAAATTGTCAACTCTTATACAGTTCTTATAATAACAGAACTAGTGAAGAGGTAAGATGACTCCACCAAGTACATCTTCCAGGAAATCTATTCTTATTATGGTCTTCATGATCAAACAGGTCATTCCCACCCTCAGTAATTGAGGGATTCTGTGAAAAACAAGGGTTGAACTCCAGCTGTTCTGTGGATGTGCTGTGTGTTGTTCTGAAGGTAGCACCTGTGTTAGAATCATAGAATCCTTAGGGATTGGAAGGGACCTTGAAAGATCATCCAGTCCAATCCCCCTGTCACAGCAGGATCACCCAGGCCCAGTCCAAGGCAGGTTTCAAACGTCTCCAGAGAAAGAGACTCCACAACCCCCCCAGGCAGCCCCCTCCAGTGCCCCATCACCCTCATTGGGAAGAAGGTATAGGGTTGGAAGGGACCACAGGATCATCCAGTTCCAACCCCCCTGCCATGGGCAGGGACACCCCACCCTAGAGCAGGCTGGCCAGAGCCTCATCCAGCCCGGCCTTGAACACCTCCAAGGATGGGACCCCAACCACCTCCCTGGGCAACCCAGTCCAGGCTCTCCCCACTCTCCCAGTGAAGAACTTCCTCCTCACATCCAGTCTCAATCTCCCCATCTCCAGCTTTGCTCCATTCCCCCTAGTCCTGTCACTACCTAAGATCCTAAAAACCCCCTCCCCAGCTTTCCTGTAGCCCCCTTCAGATCCTGGAGGCCACACTAAGGTCACCTGGGAGCTTGTTCTCCAGCCTGAACAGCCCCAACTCTCTCAGCCTGGCCTCTTTTATTTGTACTTTAGGCAAATTCATCCTCCGCTTCCATTCTCCAGGAGCCTGTTTAGCCATTCTTTTGTTATCGTTGGCTTTGGGCTTGGTTTTGCTTTCATTTCTAAAAGACCCTGATGCTGTTCAGCCCCAGTGCTGGAGCTCTAGAGAGAAAACATCCTGCTTTGTTCCCCTTGCAGATTACCTATCGACTACGGTACCTTCTCCGAGCAAGGTGTGATGCTTCGCAAGTGACTAACAACACCATCCAGTTTCACTGTGATCCTAGCTTCTGGGCTCAAAACATCTTCAATCTAGGTATGATAAAGTTTTCTTAAGCCCTTTGGTATCTTGATCCTGCTTGGAAATCCAGTTTATTTGTGTGAAGAGAAATAGTTTCTGCACTATTGATTCTCTGTTGGACGTTTTCCTTCCCTGTAGAAGGGAGGATGTGTGTTCACTGCTCACTAATGTTAATCGTGGAATCACTAGCGATTGGAAGGGACCTGGAAAGATCACCCAGTCCACTTCCCCTGCCAGAGCAGGATCACCCAGATCCAGTAGCACAGGAGCACATCCCAAGGGGCCATCCCCTCCTTTCATAACCTCTAGACTTTCTTCTTCCTCTTGAGCCTGCCTGGCAGCTCCCTGTTTAACCACGCAGGTCTTCTGCCTCCCTTTCTTGACTTCCTACCCATTGGGATGCTCTGGTCTTGGGCTNGGGGGAAGCGCCCTGTGGATCACCCAGTCCCACCCCCCTGCCATGGGCAGGGACACCCCACCCTGGATCAGGCTGGCCAGACCCTCATCAGGCCCGGCCTTAAACACCTCTGGGGATGGGACCCCAACCAGCTACCTGGGCAACCCGGTCCAGGCTCTCCCCCAGTCACAGAACAGAACATTATGGATTGGAAGTGACTTGGTAGGATCATCCAGTCCAATCCCCCTGCCACAGCAGCATCACCCAGACCAAGTCACACAGGAACACAGCCAGGTGGGTCTGGAACCTCTCCAGAGAAGGAGACTCCGCAACCCCCCTGGGCAGCCTGTTCCAGTGCTCCAGTACCCTCCCTGGGGAGAAGTTCCTGCTGATATTGATAGGGAACCTCCTCTGTTGAAGATTTTGGTATGAATTTTCCTTCTTTTGTTTAAACTAGGGTCTTTGGTGATTGAAGATAAAGAATCCCCACCACACGTGCCCAAGAGCGCTGTGACAGACACAAACTTACAGCCACCAGGCAGCTTATCCTCCAACCAGCTTTCTAAGTTCCCAACCCAGATCAGCTTAGCTCAGCTCCGCCTCCAGCACATGCAGCAGCAGGTCATGGCTCAGAGACAGCAAGCTCAACGCAGAACAGGTCCAGTGGGTTTACCCAATCCGAGAATGCCAGGAGCAATGCAGCAGCCTCCAGCTTCTCATCAGGTAAGTCCCCACTCTTTCCAGAGAAGTCTCTTCTCTTTCCCTCATGCTGCTGAAGGAGAAAGCAAAGACAGATAAGAAAGAAGACGTTAAGTCTAGATATCTCACGTCAGATAGCTTCCTCCTCGGCAGGTGGCTGTGAATGTGAATCAGGCTGAGAACTGAAGGAGCATTTTAAACTTGTCTGGAAAAATGGGCTGTAGTTTGCAGCCTCCTGTTCATTTCAAACAGGGGAGGTATCATCACAGGTAGTACTGAGTTACCTCAGATGTACAGACAAGTCTGTATATGATTAAAAAGTCCAAGTGTATCTTGATTCCCCCCCTCCCAAGACTTTTTGTTCATAAGACTGTGATGCTCTCATATAGCTCCCAAAGCTGGAAGTCCTTTTGTGTCTGTGTTTATTAGATCTGAGTAATTCATTCAGTCTTCTAGTCATACTTTTCAGCTACTTGGCGTTGTATAGAATCATAGAATCACTAGGGATTGGAAGGGAGCTTGAAAGATCATCCAGTCCAATCCCCCTGCCACAGCAGGATCACCCAGACCAAGTCGAGGTGGGTTTCAAACATCTCCAGAAAAGGAGACTCCAAAAATCCCCCAGGCAGCCCCCTCCAGTGCCCCATCACCCTCACTGGGAAGAAGTTACAGAATCAGTCAGGGTTGGAAGGGACCACNTTGCCCCTAGTCCTGTCACTCCCTGAGATCCTAGGAATCAGATGGAGTATTCAAATTGGGTAATTCCAGAGTAATTCAGGTTTTTAGGTCTGAATTCATTCCTTTACTCTGTTTTGTTGATAATCTGAATCTCCCTGTGTTGTGTGTTCTTCCAGGTCAGTGGTGTGATGGTTTGTTAAGAGCTTCAGAAGTCTGAAAGGGCCACCGTGTACAGTTTCTGGAACCTTGAGTAGATACCCACTAACTTGAAGAATTGTTTGTTCTCCTGCAGACACCTCCACGCTTGATTCATTTTCAGAGTCACAGCCCCAAGTCCAATGGATCAGCTGTTCCTCCTCAACAGATGAGACTTCCCCATAACCCAAGCCTCCCCAGGCCAGCAGCAAAGCCCAACCCGTTGCAGATGGCGTTCTTGGCGCAGCAAGCTATAAAGCAGGTAGAGTTTCTTTCCCTTTACCCCCGCCCTCTCTTCTTTTAGATCATTGTACTTCTATGCTAGAGGGGTTTTTAGTCAGAACAGACACTGCATTTTTTATTTTGATAAGGTAGACAATGTTTTCTTCATGAGATCGATAGCTGTCGAGTCTCTTTCATGTTGACAGCCCTCTGCAGCTGAAGCATTTTGGCAGTGAGCTGCTGTGTGTGGTGTAGAGTTTTCATAGAGTCACAGAATCCTTAGGGATTGGAGGGACCATGAAAGATCATCCAGTCCAGTCCCCCTGCCACAGCAGGATCACCCAGACCCAGTCGCACAGGAACACAGCCAGGCGGGTCTGGAACGTCTGCAGAGAAGGAGACTCCACAACCCCCCTGGGCAGCCTGTTCCAGTGCTCTGGTACCCTCCCTGGGAAGAAGGTCCTCCTGATATTGATANACAGGGTGGGAAGCCACAAGAGCACATTGCTAGCTCATAGTCCTCCCTCTGGCCACTAGGACC
Organism: Upupa epops; assembly: GCA_013397515.1. Taxonomy (NCBI): domain Eukaryota; kingdom Metazoa; phylum Chordata; class Aves; order Bucerotiformes; family Upupidae; genus Upupa; species Upupa epops. Next base: position 45,002 of record VZRI01015681.1, read on the forward strand.
CCCAGGTCCCTTTGTCCTCCACTGCTCTCCAACAGCTCAGTCCCCAGATTCTCCTGGTCCCTGGGGTTGTTCTTGTTCACTGACCCTTGTTGTCCCTCACTCCATTTCTCTCTGCCCAGGTCTCACTGAACGGCAGCCCAGTCTGCTGGGGGGTCAGCAGCCACAAAAAAGATAACAGCTGTAAAGTTAGGAATCCACCTTCATTTCTTGTAGCCGTAGTTTCCCAGTACTCTTCACCTTCCCTGTCTTGTAAGATCGCTTCACAATAGGTAACTCCAGAGGAAGTGGGGATGTTACACTGGCATCCAGCTTTCTGATCTGAGCTGCCTGTACAACTGCTGAGTCAGCATGTGGACTAGGTGAGGTCTCAAACCCTGCTTAACTGCATGGTTGTCTCTTCTTTCTAGTGGCAGATCGGGAGCGGACAGACTTCAGCTGCTCCTTCGACTGCCTGCAGCACCACGACGGCTACTCCTTCCAGCCCCACGGTCACCAGTGCTGTAGGCTGTGATGGGAAGACGTATGGTCCCCCTGTGATAGACTTGAGCTCTCCAGTGGGTACCTCCTACAATCTGCCGTCGCTTCCTGATGTAAGTGTGATGCAGGATGATGTATTAATTAATTAATTAGTTAATTAATTAATTAATTAATGGCTCTGTTGTGAACGAAGGCTTTATTTATGCCTGTGTGAAGTAGAAACCTTTTGGGGTGAAACCTCTTCCTGATGTGGGTGCAAGATAGGATCTATTTATTTATGGGTTAATTAATTAATGAATTAATGAAGTAAATTTTAGTGTCTGTGTGAAGTAAAAACCTTTTAGGGTAAAATCTCTTCCTGATGTGAGTGTCACGTAGGATCTATAGCTATTTATTGATTAATTAATTAATGATTCTGTTTTGAAGTCAATCTTAGTGTCTGTATGAGGTAGAATCCTTTTAGAGTGGAATCTCTTCCTGCTGTGGGTGTAACATAGGTTCTATCTATTTATTTATGGGTTAATTAATATTTAATTAATTATTGATTCTCCTTTGAAGTGAATTTTACTGTCTGTGTGAAGTAGAAACCTTTTGGTGTGAAATCTCTTCCTTATGTGACTGTAACATAAGATCTATCTATTTATTTATGGGTTAATTAATATTTAATTAATTATTGATTCTCCTTTGAAGTGAATTTTACTGTCTGTGTGAAGTAGAAACCTTTTGGTGTGAAATCTCTTCCTTATGTGACTGTAACATAAGATCTATCTATTTATTTATTGATTAATTAATTCTTTAATTAATTATTGCTTCTGCTTTTAAGTAAATTTTTATCTCGATGAAGTAAAAACCTTTTTAAGGTGAAATCTCTTCCTGATGTGTGAGTAGGACCTGTCTATCAATTAATTAATTAATGAGTAATGATTCTATTTTGAAGTAAATCTTAGTGCCTGTGTGAAGTAGAAACTTTTTAGGGTGGAATCTCTTCGTGATCTGAGTATAACATAGGATCTATCTATTTATTTATGGATTAATTAATCCTTTAATTAGTTATTAATTCTCCTTTGAAGTAAACCTTCGTGTGAAGTAGAAAGTTTTTTGGGGTGAAACCCCTTACTCCATTTCTCAGGGAGTTCTAGAAAGCAGTAGTGTGGGATTGCTTGGCAGTGCTCAGAGCTGTTGAGAGACAGCAGTGAGGACAACTAAGAATAGTAATGCTGCAAGCTGGAAGGGAACATATTTATTTGGATGCTCTGTATTTGGATCAGGCTGCCCAGGGGGGTTGTGGAGTCTCCTTCTCTGGAGATGTTCCAGACCCACCTGGCTGTGTTCCTGTGTGACTTGGTCTGGGTGATCCTGCTGTGGCAGGGGGATTGAACTGGATGATCTACTGACGTCCCTTCCAATCCCTAATGATTCTAGGATCAGTCAGGAGCCCCTCGAACAGAGTTCAGTTGTGCAGCCTAGGCTGGGGCTTGGAAACCCTTGTGTTGGTTTGCTGTTTGTATTTTGACTGCAAATCCCAGAATCCTGGAATCACTGGAGATCGGAAGGGACCTCGTAAGATCAGTACGTGTGGCCCCTGCCCAGATGGAGTGTGGGGCAGATGGAACTGAGTGTCCCGTGAGGTTCATCCAGTCCTTTTAAACCCTGATGCATGAACGGATACTCTGTGTGTTGCTTATTTTTAGATCATATAACTCGCTCACATCCAGAGACGGTGTGGAGATTGATTGTAATCTCCTCAGTGTGTGAAAGCTACCTGTTCGATGAAGCTTCCTCTGTAGCTGATGGAGTAAAATGGACCCTTAGATTAGAGAATCATGAGGACTCTCAGCATTTCCCTTTCTTTCAGGGAAAGCAGGATGATCTGTTTTCCAGTAACCACCTCCTTGTTTGTTCCGTGGCTGAAGCTGTGTGAACTCCATTCCAATCACAGCCCTCAGAAGAAGAGTAAGGCAGCCACATGAGGGGTTTGGTTCTGTTGCTTTTCATGGAATCCTTAGGGATTGGAAGGGACCTCGAAAGATCATCCAGTCCAATCCCCCTGCCACAGCAGGATCACCCAGACCAAGTCATAGAATCATAGAATCCGTAGGGATCAGAAGGGACCTCAAAAGATCATCCAGTCCAGTCCCCCTCCACAGCAGGATCACCCAGATCAAGTCATAGAATCCTTAGGGATCAGAAGGGACCTTGAAAGATCATCCAGTCCAGTCCCCTTTTGTTGTGGGGGTTTTATTCTTGTGCCAACACTGACTGTGCTTCCATTCTCTTTAGATTGACTGTTCGGGAGCCATCGCACTGGACCCCGTTGGAAGAAAGGATGGCACTCCAGAGCAGAATCAGTCAAAACCCCCTCCAAGCAGAACTGTGCAGTCACCAAATTCATCAGTGCCATCACCAGGCCTCTCAGGTAATTTGAATGTCATCTGCACTGGTGTGGTCAGCAGGAGTAGGGATGTCATTCTCCCCCTGTACTGGGCACTGAGAGACCTCCCCTCGAGTCCTGGGGGCAGTTCTGAGCCCCTCACTTCAAGAAAGAGATGGAGGGGCTGGAGTAGGTCCAGGGGAGCAATGAGGCTGGGAAAGGGACTGGAGGGAAAGGCTGATGAGGAGAGGCTGAGGGAGCTGGGGGTGTTTAACCTGGAGAAGAGGAGACTCAGGGGGGCCCTTAGAATTATTAGGGATCGGAAGGGACCTCGAAAGATCATCCAGTCCAGTCCCCCTGCCACAGCAGGATCACCCAGACCAAATCCAGGAGGGTTTCAAATGTCTCCAGAGAAGGAGACTCCACAAACCCCCCAGGCAGCCCCCTCCAGTGCCCCATCACCCATTACTTTCAGAGAAAAGTCTGACTGTCCACCTCCTGTAAACATGGGAGGTGGAAGAATTCTCCCTTCTCCCTCCTGGCTGATCACTGCACTCCCTACCACTGCTCCTCCCAGTCTTCCATCTCTGGCCAGTGACCTGAAGTAACAGAAAAATACCCATCACTTTCTACTGGGCAGCTCTGGACAGGGCTACACCAGCTCTCAGAGGAGTCTGCCTCCTAGAAAGCCATGAAGGGTTGCAGTAGCTGGAAGGGAAGTGAGATAAACTTGACCTTGAGACACGATACAGTTCCCTGGGGGTAGGGATGGTTAAACACTGCAACAGTTCTCCAAGTGAGAGGAAGATTCACTTTGCTCCCTCTTTCTTTCTGTCCTTTACAGTTCTGGCTCCTCCAGCAGACCACCAGGAGCTGATTCGACGAACAAAGTCCCAGTGGTGATGTTGGAGCCCATCAGAATTAAACAGGAGTCGAGCACCCCAAGTGAGAACTTTGATTTCCCGGTTGTTATAGTCAAGCAAGAAATGGATGAGGAGACCCGGCCTCAGAATGTGAGATGAACGGTTATACAGATCCTCCTGCACTTCAATCGAGGGGGTTTTGCAGTGATGGGGGAATAAAATCATTGACTAATACTCTGCTGGAGCCTTTCACTTGGGAAAACTAAAAGGCTCAGTAAAAGGAAGAGGGTGAAATTCCAAATCAAACTGCTTCTGTTGCCGATTCAACAAGCGAACTGGTGTGATCGAGCTGCTTTTATTCACTGGAAGCCTGGGAAGGCAGTAAATTGAGAACATAAAGCTTTCCTGTGCTGCTAGAAGTTGATTTAATACTAATTTATTAATTAATATATACAAATCAGGTTGCTAGACATAGTTTTTCAGTAGCAGGGCAATGAATACCCTTTCAGAACTGATGTCTTGTGTGTCGTTGCCTGATGCTGTAGCACAGTAGTGCATGGCTGTTGCACAGCATCTGGCTGCTGGCGTAGAAATTAGCTCTTCTGGTCGGTTTAGTGGTTCTTGTGGTCACGGAAATTCCCCTAACTCCTTCGCTCTCTCTTTGTTTCCTCTTACAGACCACCTTCTCGGGAAGCATACTCACGTCGTTGCTCTTAGACAGCAATAACAACTCCACTGCTGATGAAGCTGCATTGAGAACAGATGCACCAGACAGCACAGATGATCAGCCAGGGGTGCTGCAGGAGAAGACATCCAGCGGGAAGACGGGATGGATAGGTCCTTCCCACATCGGGGAGGGCAGAAAGGAGGACGATCCCAACGAGGATTGGTGTGCTGTATGTCAGAACGGAGGGGAGCTCCTCTGCTGTGAGAAGTGTCCCAAAGTGTTCCACCTTTCTTGCCATGTCCCTTCACTGATGAGCTTTCCCAGGTAATCATCACTCCTTGGATGCCATCTAAAAGACATTTAGCTTTTCATTGTGACACCCAGTAGTTTCAGCCTTAAAGGAAACTTCTTTGAACTCTAGAATTGGCATTTGCATGATGTTGAGAGATCTGCAGCCACAATCACAAGGCTCTTCACTGTTTGGCAGTTAAGCAAGATCACTTAGGTCTAGGAGCCAGCCTTTTCTCAAGGTTACCTGGTGCTAGGACAAGGGGCACTGGGTGCCAGCTGGAACAGAGGAGGTTCCCTATCAGTATCAGCAGGACCTTCTTCCCAGGGAGGGCACATTGCTGGCTCAGAGTCACCCTGCTGGCCACTAGGACCCCCAGGTCCCTTTGTCCTCCACTGCTCTCCAGCAGCTCAGTCCCCACCCTCTCCTGGTCCCTGGGGTTGTTCTTGCCCAGATGCCCCTTGTTGTACCTCATGCAGTCTCTCTCTGCCCAGCTCTCTAGCCTGTCCAGCTCTCGCTGAGTGGCAGCACCATCTGCTGGGGTGAACATAGCTTGCAGACCACAGTTTGTCATCAATCTTACGCTGGCAGTTAAACCCCTTGAGGTTTTTTGCACAAACCCATGATAAAATCAGAGCACCTCTAATTTTAGGCAGTGAAGAATTCCCAGTTTTAAATCCCCTCCATGTCCAGGGTGATCCATATAGAGTTTAAACTTGTTGCAGTCAAGCTTGTAGAGAGACTGTATTGTTCTTGGTCTGGGTGATCCTGCTGTGGCAGGGGGATTGGACTGGATGATCTTTCCAGGTCCCTTCCAATCCCTAAGGATTCATCCTCCTGACACCCATACAGCACTAACACTTCTCCTAGGCAGCATGTATAGTTCCTTCAGCCTCCCTACCAGGTCTACTACTAATAACTCGTAGCTGAGCTCCTGGGAGCTCGAGTGAAGATTCAAGATTCTCTGAATGAGAATAAAGATTCTCTGTTAGCAGAAGCAGAGCCCGTTTCTCCCAGCCCACCTTTCTCTCGTGACACCACCCACGACAGCAGTGCCATTAGAAAGGAAACAAAGCTCTTTCACCCCAGGCTCTACCTTTCAGAGCATTGAAAAGCCAACGAGGGAGCACGTAGCACCGAGAGGCTCACCCCACGCGGGAGCAGCGTAGCCGGCGATAGGTAGAACGCCTTTAGTCCAGAGTGTGCTGAGCCCAACGTTGTCTGTTTGTCATCCTTAGTGGAGAGTGGATTTGTACGTTCTGTCGGGATTTGTCCAAGCCAGAAGTTGAGTATGACTGCGATAAACCTGCTCACAGCTCTGAGAAAAGAAAACTGGAGGACACAGTGGGTTTAACTCCGATAGACCGTAGGGTAAGGCTAAAACGAGTTCTATCCTGCTGCTTGCTGCTTCGTGTGGGTGTCCTCTGCAAAGATCAGGTGTGCATGTGAGCTCTGAGACCGTAGCCCCTGTGTGTGGAGTGAATGATACCAGCAGCTGGTGGTGCAGTGCTGTGGGATGAGGCTGCTGCTGGAATGAAGGAGTGCAGTTTCTTACAGAGCACCCTGCCCTGGGACTCCAGGTTGCCCTAGACCAGCGTGGTCGATGGTGGCTTTAGTCTTTAAAGCTCCTTTTCAACAGCCTTTACGAATGGTCATTGGGTTCTTTCAGAGTGAAGGGGTATGGAGATGCAGTACTGATCTTACAGAGAGTACCCCAAGGCGTTCCTGGGAGTAGCTTTTTCAACCTGTAGTTGTTACTTGTTTTAAGCAATTTTGAGGGGGAATGGAAACTTCTAGCAGCTTCTCTTGGTTTTACATGGCAACTTGTATAGAGATATTGAAACATGTGGTTTATTGGGGGTCTCATTCTTCACCTGTGGATTATTTGGGGTCTCATTCTCCCCCTATGGTTTATTTGGGGGGGGTCTCATTCTCCATGTGTGGTTTATTTAGGGGTCTCATTTTCCACCTGTGGTTTATTTGGGGGGGGGTCTCATTCTCCATGTGTGGTTTATTTGGGGTCTCATTCTCCACGTGTGGTTTCTTTGGAGGGGTCTCACTCCACGTGTGGATTATTTGGGGGTTTCATTCTCCACATGTGGTTTATTTGGGGTCTCACTCTCCACATGTGGATTATGTGGGGTCTCACTCTCCACATGTGGTTTATTTGGGGTCTCACTCTCCACCTGTGGTTTATGTGAGGGTCTCACTCTCCATGCATGGATTATTGCAGGTCTCACTCTCCACATGTGGATTATTTGGGGGGTCTCATTCTCCACGTGGAACCATCACTTCCACGAGCTGCTAGCTAAAAGGAGCAGAGCCAACTCCACATTTTAATTGAACTAAAAGCTGTACGAGCAGACCTTCTGCAGACACTGATGAAGGAAGAGTAAAAGCAGACAGAGCGACTCTGTAGATGTCTCTGTGCAGGAGTACTGCACAGCACTAGTCCTGGCAGTTCCTCTCCCTTCCACAGACAGTTTCCTGCCCTCAGCTTTTCTGCTTGAAGGATAAGGGAGGAAGTACTGAGCATCCCTTTCTTAGGGTTTGTTATTTGGGAACAAAGCGTGAGGATTCTTTAATGACTCAGTTGTTTCTTCTTCTTGGAACAGAAGTGCGAACGGTTGCTGCTCTACCTCTACTGTCATGAAATGAGCCTCGCCTTTCAGGATCCGGTTTCTCCCACGGTGTGTGCCCTCATTTCTCTGTGGTTTGTGTTAGTAGCATGGCTGGGTGTCTGTAGTTTGGGGAAGAGGAGGCTGGGTTGGACAGCAGTGTAGGACAAAGGAACCTGGGGGTCTTACTGGCCAGCAGGGTGACTCTGAGCCAGCAATGTGCTCTGGTGGCCAAGATGACCAGCAGCATCCTGGGGGAGATCAGAAAGGAGAGGGTTAACAGGTGGAGAGAGGTTCTTCTCCCTCTCTACTCTGCACTGGTGAGACCACATCTGGAGTGTTGTGTCCAGTTCTGGGCCCCTCAGTTTCAGAAGGACACAGAGCTGCTGGAGGGTGTCCAGCATAAAGCAATAAAGCTTCATAGAATCCAGTTTTGGGTTNTGGCTGTGTTCCTGTGCGACTTGGTCTGGGTGATCCTGCTGTGGCAGGGGGACTGGACTGGATGATCTTCCGAGGTCCCTTCCTATCCCTGAGGATTCTATGGACAGCACTGCATTCACTTTAAAAATGTCTCTTCTCTTTAGGTTCCTGATTACTATAAAATCATCAAAAAGCCCATGGACTTGTCAACCATCAAGAAGAGACTTGAAGTGACCAGTTTCTTCTACATGAAGCCAGAAGATTTTGTTGCTGATTGCAGACTGATTTTTCAAAACTGTGCTGTATTTAACGAGGTCAGAAACTGAGCTACTGGGGTGTTTTTGGAGACTTGGTGGCTTTCAGGAGCTTAGTGATACTGGTGATGAGACTGCAACCGCATTGGAAGCTGTTGTGGTGTCAGTTGACTGTGAGGAGAGATCCTTCCATAGGGGGAAGGTAACAGACGTGCTACCTGAACAGCCAGACAGCAGGTGAAGAGTAGGACAGTTGTTTACTACAGATGTTGATGATGGGCTTTTGATTTGATTGATTTAATCCTCCTTGGCCCCTGAGTCTCCTTCCCTGGAGGCACTCCAGACCCACCTGGCTGTGTTCCTGTGTGACTTGGTCTGGGTGTACAACAACATGAGGATTACAGAGGGAACAGAGGCTTCTCTGAGTGGTTTCAGTAGGGGTTTCATCTCATCACATTCCATAGCTGGGGGTACTTCCAGCCCTAGTGACCTCTGCCTCAGAAAAGTGATCAGTCCTGGTGGCTAGGAGTGACTTTAGGACTTAGAGGTTCCAGTGAACAGCAACCCTAGTGCCTTGCTTTATCCTGAAGCTGGTGAATCAGCAGCATCTCAAGCAGTCCTTGTAAAAACCCAGTGGTTTGGGGTTTTATTTCCAGTCAGGATGTAAGAGGGTTTAGATTCTCCTTGTATAACTATCACAACCCAGCCAGTTTGGCTTTTGCAGTCGGCTTCACTGATCAGAGATAAAATGAAGGGGTGGTGGTGGCCAGAATATCGATGCTCACCTGTTTTACAGACTCATCAGGTCCCTGGGTTCCCCGGGTGCTGTTCTTGCAGCTGGTTGATTGATGCTCTTGCAGTTTCTACTAGTACCTGAAAGCCCTGCTGTGTGATCTGAGCCTAAAGCTGCTTTGTAATGCCCTGCTGTTGTTACTTCACCCAACAGCCTGATTCCGAAGTGGCTGATGCCGGTATGAAACTTCAAGTGTACTTTGAAGAACTCCTGCTGAACCTTTATCCTGAGAGAAAATTCCCCATGCAACTCACCTACCAGAGTGAAAAAGAGAACCCAGAGCTCACCGAGGACTCGGATGACGACGTCGTACAGCCTCGGAAGAAACGCCTCAAGGGAGAAGACCGTCAGCTGATGAAATGAGCCGCCCGTGGGACCCTTGGTCGAGGACGAGGAGTAGCTACTGCCCTTGTGCAACGGGAGAAGACCTCCCGACTGCTCTGATTTCTAGACTTGGGAGTATTACCTGCACTTTGCACCCTCTGGAACACGAATCTCCTGGAGATCAAGGCATGTGGAGACCTCCTCTCAAGTTGCAAGCTTTCCTCGTACTCCTGGAGCAGCGCAGGAGCTGACAGTTGTGGGGGGTGACAGCTGGTGACCCTCACTTTGTGGAATGAGTTGGTGTAGAGTGGAACTTGAAAACACAGCATGGGCTGGACACATGGGGTGCTCTCAGAGGAGCAAACAAGGATCTCACCAGACTTCTCTTTTACCCAAGGCACCCGATGGGTGACGCTTGGGTTCTTTGGACTGTTGTATTTAACACAAGCCATGGAAACAGATGGTGGGGTACTAGTGTCCCACGATACCCACTGCTACAGTGAAGGGGTTGTTGCCCCCAAAGAAGTCACTGGTAATTTTAAAATGTGAGAGAGAATGTATTAAAAATAACTTAAAGCTTAAAGGGGCTTTTGGTTGGAAGCTCTTAATGGAGGGAGTGAAGGGTGGAAGAATACTCCCCTTGGTTCAGGAAGACACAGAGCTGCTGGAGGGTGTCCAGCGTAGAGCAATGGAGATGATGAAGGAAGGAGAGCAGCTCCCTGATGAGGAAAGGCTGAGGGAGCTGGGGCTCTTGAACTGGGAGAAGAGGAGGCTGAGGGGGGACCTCATTCCTGTCTCTAAATCTGTGAGGGGTGGGTGTCAGGAGGATGGAGCCAGGCTCTTCCCAAGGTCATCTGGTGACAGGACAAGGGGCACTGGGTGCCAGCTGGAACAGAGGGGGTTCCCTGTCAATATCAGCAGGACCTTCTTCCCAGGGAGGGTCCTGGAGCACTGGAAGGGGCTGCCCAGGGGGGGTGTGGAGTCTCCTTCTCTGCAGACGTTCCAGACCCGCCTGGCTGTGTTCCTGTGTGACTTGGTCTGGGTGATGCTGCTGTGGCAGGGGGATTGCACTGTATGATCTTTCCAGGTCCCTTCTGATCCCTGATGATTCTACGATGAAGGATTGTGAGGGAGGCCGTTCTAACAAAGCAAATGTGACCACTACCCACTGCCATAGCAGACCCTGCAGAACCAAGAGGCAGTGCCACTGCAGCGTGGGCAGTTTCAGAGGTCCAGCAGCACCGTGTAGATCCTGTCACCAAGTTGTGACAGTGCTTCCAGAGGAAGGTGCTGTGTGTTTCTGCTGGCTGAGAGTCACCGAGCAGAGATTTCTTAGGAGGCTCAGAGCACGTGGAGGTGAAGTTAGACACATCTTCACGCTCAGGTTGTTCTCCCAGTGGAAAACACCAGGGAGAGGAGCACAGTCCAGTTACTTACTTGCCAGCTATAAACTGCTCAAAGAAGTCTCTGTTCAGATAACCCCCTGGGGGAGATCTTACTTGACTCTCATTCTGTGATCTGCACTGCCATGAGCTTGGAGGCATTAACTCTGTTGAGTGCTCCTGATATCCACACATACAGTTGAGGGAAGCACTCTGCTTGAAGGTGCTAGAGCAAGGACCACAGGTACTGTGTTTATTCCCCCCTCTCCGTTACCTCAACCCACCAACAGCGTTTGTCTGTGTGTTGGTGTGTGGAACGGCTCCACTCAGCAGCAGTAGTAGTCAGGAGTCTCTGTCTTCCTTCACAGAGCAGGGAGAAAGCGTGTGTTTATTGACTCACAGACAGGGAATGTCCTGGAGAACTCTGCCTCTACACAAATCACAGCCCTTGTGATTCATTCCTAGTGGAGGTGGGGGGGAGAAGCAATCGACTTCCACTGCAGCTCCCTGGAAACGATCGATTCCAGAGGTTTCTTTCACTCTCCTACACAATGCAGCATCAAACACTTGATTTCATTTTGCTTGCTGGAAAGGAGAAGGGAAGAAATACATCACATTAATAAAATGCACGTGGAAGCCAACGGTAAAAGGGAGGGGGGGGAAAGGTGAATTCAGATGTCTCCACAGCATCTCCCTTCTGACAGGCAAACCCTGTCCTAGAGCAGCTCTGGCTGGCACAGACCTTCCAGAGCATCGAGTTCAACCTTTTCCCAGTCCCTAGTGGGGGACTCCCCCACTACCCTGAGCAGTCCAGTCCAGGCTCTGAGCACCCTTTACTGTGAGGGATGAGTTCCTAACATCCAACCTAACCCTCCCCAGGCACCCTCATCCTGTCGCTGGGTGCCAGGGAGAAGAGCCTGACCCCCATCTGACTGCAACCTCCCTTCAGGGAGTTGTAGACAGAGATAAGGTCCCCCCTGAGTCTCCTCCAGGCTCAACACCCACAGCTCCCTCAGCCTCTCCTTACCAGACCTTGTCTCCAGTCCCTTCCCCAGCTGGACCCACTCCAGTCCCCAATGTCTTTTGTGAAGTGAGAGGCTCAGAACCTGGCCCAGTTGGCCAGGTGAGAGCTCACCAGTGCCCAGTAGCGGGGTGAATGTGTGTTCCTACAGCACAGGCAGTAGAGAGCACGTCTGTCAAGGAGCAGCTTCAAGTCAGGACTGGAGATGCTAACAGAGGGGGACTTGCACGAGTCATGGAATCCTTAGGGATCAGCAGGGAGCTTGAAAGGTCATCCAGTCCAATCCCCCTGCCACAGCAGGATCCCTCAGGATCCTCAACCCTCAGGAGATGTCTGCTTGGGTTCTGGCTGAATCACAGCCTGGTTGTTTCTAAGGAGCACGTAGATACAGGAGCTCCTGGCACGGTAACACAGACCTGCAGTGCTCTGCCCCTCGTCTCGATGGGCAGCGTGAGGGCAGAGATGGCACACACAGCACACACGGATGAGAACAGGCACAGGGCCCCAGTGAAAGATGCGTTCATCAGCACCTGCAGGCAGAACAGACCAGACATCACCTTGGGGGGCAGGGGGCTGGCAGAGCAGCAGTGATTTCGGAGTGGGCAAAGGGTCCCAAACACCTGAGAGCCTCAACTGTAGAAAATCGACGTCTTGTGAAGCTAAAAGCTTTCAGGAGGTACCACAGAATC
>VZRI01028824.1:0-10510 GCA_013397515.1 Upupa epops
AGTGTGAAAGCACTGTGCAGAAAGTTAATTTTTTTTATATATAACTCTCAAGACACTTTTAACAATAAACACTCTTGATCTTCAATTAAATGCAGGCAAAAAACATTAAGGATGAAGAACTACTACATAGGATGATTCATCAGTGTTATGACACCACAAAGTCTAATTTTTTTGCATGCTTTAAAAATAAAATGAAAAACTTACTAGATCATGTGGATAAAAGCGAACTGAGGTAGAACTCGATACGTGAGAGTCCGTGTCACTATAAGAACAGGGGAAAGACTTCAGATTATAAAACTACATTTTTATTTCAACAGGCCACTCTAATTTTTCCAGTTTTCCAAATTAATTCTGATACCCTGTAAATTGTACCTAAAAAAATCTTTACCTCTTGCCTTCAATCAGATAGATTAAATACAAATATTCACTTTCTTCTGTATTGTAGTAAATCCTGTAGCAATAGCACGTCAGGACACTCTTTACCCTTATTCTTGGTATTACTTTCACAACAAAGATTATCATGATAGTATTTCCTCCAGTTGAAAAAGTAAGTATGTTTTATAACCTGCTAGATACTAAAATGTAAACACACATCTCTAAAGGAGTACAAAGATTGCTATGTGACCACAGGTTTTTTTATGCTTTTATACTGGTTTTACCAAGATTCAAAAATCTGTCAACCATTACAGACTTATCATGATTATACCGAGTTACTTAAACTGCTTTGGAAGAAGTTAAGCAAAGTTAAACCTCTGGTAAGAAACACAAAATCACTTTGAAATTTCCATTTGTTAGAGATGAAGATCCATTTCTCTTACTGTATCAAAGTCCATAACCAACCATTGCTTCCCCCCCCTCAGTTTTGCATAGCTTTGGATGTTTGTTTTCCATGAAGATCACACAGCTGAAAGACTTATCAAATTTATGCAACTTTCCTTCAGATCCTTGCCTTTAGGTAAAATATTATCTATTAGCAATTTTACTTCACTGAAACTCAAGTAGTCTCTAATGCTGAGACCTGATATTTGGATGTGGCCAGACTGTTCCTTCCATTAGCACACAGAACTTTGTAACAGCAGCCATCAGCAAAGCCATTGCATCTGGAACATGCAAGCAGTATTGACAGGCACTGGTAGCTTTGTGCAAGGAATACAGAACTTTTTGTCCAAGTTCAACTCTTGCACGCTTTCACAAGAAAGATTTAACGATGGGAGCTTTTATATTTATTACTTCATAGTTCCAGTAGCTATACCACCTATACTCGGTGACAAGTTGTAGTATTCAGCACGACACAGTAGCTTCAGAGCAGTTCTACAGAGTGAAGAGGGATTGGATAAAAGGGGTGGGAAAAGGGAGCACAGTAAGTTTTAGGTTGGTTTTCTTTCTTCTGTCTCCTGTCCCATCAGAGAAAGAAACAGCATCTTTCCAACAGCAGGTAAACTCTCCAGTATGTAGCTGGCTATCTCACTTCTGAAGTTCAACTTTAACCTCAGGCATGTTAACACTGTCATGTACTGTTTCATGCCATCTATGAACCTGAAAACAAACTTATCAGTTTACATTTGCTTCACAATTGGAAGTTCATTTGTAAATAAGTTAATAGCCATTATGATCAGCAGCCACTTACTTTCCCAAACCTGGGCCAAATCCTTTAAGGAATGTTTTCTGTAAGCCAATCAAACCCATAATTATCAAGTTCTTAGGTCAGACATTTATTGCTTAAGGTAACAGTCTGAAATTTTCTGAGGTTTACTTAAGCAAAGATTATGCAGCTAGCGTGCACCTTCCAGCACGTTTCAAAAGCAGAAGCATATGAATAAAATTTTACATTGATTTTTTTTGTCCATACTAAATAACTTTTATCAATTAAAATCAAGTATTTTGTTGTAGTAAGACAAGAATCATCACTCTTGACTGGCCTTCACACACACCAGATGTTGGATGCTCTTCTTGCAGCTGGCTCAAAGTTCACAAGTGACATGTCGCAGCCCCCTGTCTCGTAGAGCGTGGAACTGAACTTACCTATAAAAGAGGAGGTTAAGAACAGGTCAAAATGACAGGATATTTCATCCTACTAGCACTACTTTCTATTTACTAAATTAACACTGAGATCAATGTAGATAGCTAAATTTACATCAGTCACAATACCAAATGTAATTACACAATGTGTCAGTAGCACACATGACAGTAGCTATCCAGTCCTCTTTCATACCATTTTACATAACACATATGCAGTAAACTACAAACCTGAAGTAAATGTTATATTGATAAACTGTCACCATTACACAACAAAAGCACAATGTAAGCCTTCACCCCCACCCTGTTTAGAATAACCAGGCAAACAACTTGCAATTACCAGCTTCTTCCATTCTTTCCTGTTCCCCCCCCAGCAGAACGATCAGTAAACCAGTCACTATCAGCATTTAACAACTATGGCATTCAGCTAAAGGCAGAGATTCATCTGCCTAAATAGTAGTCCTGAATAAAATTAAACACATTTGAAAAAAAACATGTGAAAGAAGTGGCCAGTAATGCTTCATAAATTACGCCTTTAGAAATAACAAAAAAAGCAATGGAAGGCAGAGATGTGTTCTACAGGACGAATGTAAATGCTTTAGTGTAAGAATAGAAGACTGCAAACTAGTTTCTCAGATAAATCCAATTGAAGTAACTGGGACTCCATAACCATAATATCCTAAAATTGTTATTAAAAATGTTTTGCTTGAGTAATATCAGACTATTCCGAAGTATACAATTAGCTAAACAAGCAGTCAGATACTGTACTCAAGTGATAAATTACCTTACTCAAAACTACCCCTTGAAGGTCAGGTGCAATATAATTCATCTCTAACTGCAAGAGGCTGAAAATGAAAGTGTGATCTCACGTAAAGTGTTCTGCCAAATTGTCCATCTCTTGTAGTTCAAAACCCTTACGCCACAAGGTAAAGAATGCAGTATTTTTAAATTCACTTATACAAAAAACTAACACAAACCAAAAACCTTTTGAGTATCTGAGCCAAGAACAGTTTACACATCTCAGCTGCATGCCTTGCAGATGCTTCTTCTATTATTGCTAAGGGACAAGCAGTCTCAGGAGCATCACCTATCAAGATCAGAGCTACAAATCTTTCTGTGATAACTTACTTCTGATACAGTGGGTTTTCATTAACTTTTTAATTAAAAGAAAAACTACAGTATGGTCCCGCTCAGGCTTTTTTTCAGACCCACACACAATTAAGTTTAATTTGAAAGTGCAAAGGTTAAAAAATTCACACAGGATTATTAACACCATTGAAACTAAGGGAAACTACTGGTATATTGAAAATACCTTCACAAAGCTTTCTACCCTCAGAAGGGACATTTCAGACCAACCAGACACCTACCACAGCTGTGGCAAGACCAATCATTCTGACAAGAAGTTGTATGACGGTGTACATCAGAGCTCAGGAACAAAACAACTCCCTCTCTACATTTAATTACATGTGCTACAGGCATCTGTAAGGAAGCTGTAGTAGAAAGTTGATTTGTTTAGGTTTTTTCATCAATAGTTAAGTTCTTAACGAAAGAACTTCAGCACACAGTGTACTGAACAGCCGTTACTGTAATTTTAAAGTGAAAGACTGGGAAACATCCTCCCTGCAACTAATAAATAACTTTTTTCTATTTCTTCATTGCCTCATTAGTAATAAAACAATAAACAGCAAGCACGGGAGTACCAGACAATACACTTCAGGTTCTAGTCAGAAAAACATTATGCATAAATTATTAAGGAAAAATCTCTGGATCTTAAAAGAAACAGGGAAGTTGAGTTCTAAATCTTGACTTCTTTTCACTACTGAACATTAAAAAGTTCCTGATTTTTAAATTAGAAAAATTCTGGTCACAAAAATATACTTGCAAGATGTAACTTCCCATTCACTTGCGCGGAGATAATGTATTGGAAATAACTTTTTCCAAAGCATTTTACTGAACTGCTACAGATGTGTGATGTCTGAGAAGAGCTTCAAACTATGAAATAAATGAGCATGGAACACCTCACATTTGAAAACATCCACAGTTCCCCTCACATGCAAATTTATCCTTGAATCTGTCTAAATTTTCTGCATTTGTACTGCTGCTCTAAGTACCACACAGCTGTGCTGGGATAAAACAAGACTGGTTAAGAGAGATGTGGCAGACAGAACACAGCTTCAACGATAGACTCAGCTTTTGCCACACTTAGAATTCACTCCTCTCTTGACACAGGCTTCCTATTTAAAGTTCTCTCTCTACCAAGAAACGCATCACTTCTCAATAAAACATTGTCTGCCCTCTTTTATTTCCTCTTAGTCTGTTTGCTCAGGTTTTAATTTTTTGTTTTCATCCAAACGCCTACTCAGGTCACAAACCCTAAGGTGGGACTGGAGATTCTGGAGCCGAGTCCTGTCAGTGAAATATTTCTGAAGCTGAGCCAGGTAACAGCAGCTTGCTCATAGCACACTCCAATGCTGAGGAAGGACTCCAGCACTCACAAGACTCAATTCAATGGAAATACTTGGCACTTCTTGTAACCTTGGTAATTTTGTCTCCACTCCCATTCCTAGCTGTGTCACAGTATTCCTTTAAGTAAGTTTAACCACAACACATTTAAGAATTTTAAGAAACTTACTGCTTTAAGTACTGTAGTTTTAATAACTCTTGAAAAAATAGCAGGCTACAAAGTTAACTTTACAAATCAAGAAATAAAGCAAATAGCTTTATCTGCGCACTGAACAGAAATGCTTGTCACTCCTCCTCCAAGAGAGAGCTGTGAGTTACTGGCTCAAGTCACCAAAATATTCTGTATGGACTAGGTTTTCTTACAAGCTAACAAAACATCAAAAGCCAAGTCACTGATTCTCAGGAACTCAAACTGTATCTTTGTTCTGACATGGAAGAAAAAATGGACAGACTTCTGCTGAAACAAGTTTTCTTGTTTGTTTCAGAAGACAAAAATATCACCAAGTGCAGAAGACAACCACATAACAGATAACACTACACAAACTGGTGTTCCCACAGTTAGGGGAAATCAATGAAAGCAGCAGGCTGATGAGCTTACACAGATGAACCCTGGAAGGCCTAAGTGGCTCAAGATGCTGGCTCAAGATGCAACTAAAATGATGATTTCTTCAGCTACATTATTGTCAGCACATTTCCCAGTTTTCCATCAAATAAATATTACTTCACTATAAATTTCTCAAACTAGTGCTGAGTGTGGCTAACACTTCTGACACGTTGAAGTCTGCATCATTAGATCAAGATATCTTATGACAACATTGTTCAATCCTGGTGAACAACAGCAAAGCCGTGTGCAGGAAACTACCACTTCCAAACTTCAAAATTCTGCCTTGTGCTGCAGTACGAAGACTTACAGGTTTTCAGTTACAATACTTCAATGTGAATAATTTTTTATTTCTGTATGGTTTGCTAAAAGAGAAACTTACCTACTCTGCACTATTCCACAGAATATAACAGGGATATTTTCAATTGGCACAACAGGAAGAGAGTATTTGCTATCTCTACCTTTGATAGCACTCCTATATTCATCCCCAAAAATACATCTACTTAAATATAAAAAGGTATTGGGGAATTAATCCTAAATATGTTTTAATGAAATAAGTAAATTAGCATTTACGATTATTTACAGAGAAAAGTTTTGATCTTCAAGACCATCCAAATGCTTTCATAAACTAAAAGACTGCAATAAACCTGAGATCATCACTCATGATGGACTGAGGTCCAACATAACAGGGTAATGGTATTGTAAAGTTACAGATGACTAGTTCTCTTTAATCACAAAAAGCCACAATCCTAAAGAGAAAATAAACTTTACAAATCCAAACATCTAGCTGAGAATGAGAGGCTGTTGTTTTCACTCCCCTTTCAGAAACTGGGCCTCTGTTCTAAGAATCCAAGTACTGAGTTGATAACCACTTCACAAATTTTAACAACTACAGCCTTTTCTGCAGTGATTGAAAATTTCGCCTGTCACCTACATGACATTAGTGGGAATAAACAGCAACATCACTGCCATGCTATGCTTTGAAGCCTGCCATTTACTTAAGTCTTGGTATCAGTTTTGCTTCCTTGTTGATTCCCATTACACTAATCCCACCCATAACCATGGCATTTGGTCAGTCACCTTTCCTTTCTCTCCTGCATTCCTCCTACAATTTACCTTGCATTTACAACTCCACATTAAGCACTTTTTCCACTCTTCCACATTCCTTCACCCTTACAAAACAACGTAATTGATAATCTTTCCCATGTAAAGCCTCTTGCCTTACTCTCAGAACAATACCCAGTTAAAGACTAGTATGGTCAGACTGGATGCAGTTCATCGTTTGTAAAATAAGACACTGAATTTAAGACAGGCACAAGTATCTTTAAAGGAAAGAAAAAGGTGTGTCTTAAAAAGCTACAGCTTGACCTGAACACAAAAATGGCAAAAATGTAGAAGCAGACACTGAGTTGGCACACAACACCACAAGTCCTGAATGTGGAGGCTTTCAACATAATTTAAATTAACACATGCCCTTTGTGACTTCCAGAACAGGTAGAATACACTAATGCTATTTCAGTATAAAATCTTATGTGTATTGTACAGAGATTTATAACCTCCCTCATCTACCACATTTCTCACTTGTGGTTCTAGTTGCTGTAAAGCAGGTTTCATCTATCTTTTCCCCAGCCTCTACTTTTGAGGTTTTTTTCTGCCCTGGACATTCACAGCAACAAAGAATTGGTGAAACACAGGCACTGCCCTGATCAGCACCAGAATCCAAGCAAAAATTTAAGAACTACTGTAACCCCAGCCTCAAACCAAACACTATCTAAAGGGCCAACTTCCACTCTAAAGCATTTTGGGACAACAGATAAAACCCAACAGCCTTACACTGAAGAAAAACAGAGCAGTACCATTACTTCATTCCTGGCAAATAAACCACGTACTAGTTATAAGGAAAGATATGATCCCTTCTTGAAGGAATCACACATATGAAAGCTCCCACTGTTTTGTCAACAATTTCTAACAAAAGAGTACTTGTTGCAAAGTCCGCTACACAAACTGGAAAATTTCATTTTACTACATTAATAAAACCAGATCTTGATTATAATAGCTGTTTTCACTGACAAAAGATGTCTAAACAGATGCTCAGAGATTCAAATCAAGAATAAATCCCTGTTATTCATCAAATTTTTAACTCGCTAGGTCCTGGAAGTTTGGTGCCTCTCACAGGTAATGTGCAGCCCCATATTACTATAAGCACAGTACTGATAAAATGGTTGAAGAATTTGGTTACTAAGTTTCTGAAGACTCCAGTACCGATCAGGAGGGAACAAAATACCTTTTTAGAGAGCCTGAAAACAATGTTCTATTTCTTAAACGATCCACTTTGATTTCTACCACAACATATTAGTAGTTCTTTAACTTGGACTTACTTTGGTTGAGTACTAAATCTTGAATTCTATAAAACATGATGGTATTATTTTGGGTAAGATGAAATACAGCAATAGCCTCCATAGTAATTCTCAACATTAACCACAGACAGATATAACCAGTAGCCTTGAATTTCAGACTTATAGTTCAATGGTTTTTCAAACATAAATGAGTCCACATTGAAGAAATCTATAATTCTGTGTGGTAAGTTTCATTGTTACGAAACATATTAAGATAGAAGTCTTAGTTTTTCCACCTAGAAACCAGTATATGCACAGAATCCAAGCCACATTTATCAGATAAGGAGACTGCATGTATTTAGCACGCATGTAGTTAAATATTGTAAAACAGAACATCAGGGTTGTCTTCAGCCTTGCTTACATTCACTTTACACATTGCAGCAAGAACTCGCCAAGCTCATCGTACTGTGTGGGTTACAGGAAGATCAGAAACAAGGGTTTTGTCAGTGCTTTGAGCCAACCTATACTTCCACGTTATTACAGCTGACAGCTGCTCAAAAAGCTGCTGCTAATAACTGTCAGTTGTACAGATGCTCATTTTAATAATCAGAGGAAGAATTCCACATTAACACTGAAATAATGAGACATTCAGTTAACTACACATAGCTGCAAAGATCCCTGTCAGGAAACTTTCCCCATCTGTCCCTGCACTATTGTGTCACAAAATCACTTACAACCATATGAACTTCCCTCTCCCCAGCAATTTTATTTTCTACATGGAAGTTAATGAATAGTTAAGAATATTACATAAAATGGACTGTGAGTATCTAAGGGACACTGTAAGACTCCACCAAAAATGGCATTTGATATAAAGAAAAGATCATGTTTTCTTTCATTATCAAGCCCTTACATGACAGTAAACACAAAAAGTAAAGCACTCATTTACACCAGAATTTCCTGTTTGAACAGCAGGTAAGCAATGCTTGCATAGAAGTAGTAAGATCAAGAATTCCTAAGAACCATAGCAAGTTGGGGTTTTTTCAGGAACCTCAAGATCCCAAGAGTTGGTCTCCATCTCTGCTCAACTACCTGTGGCAATCAAAAAACTTTAATGCATTACACATTACAGTGTTTTCATGCCTTGAACACTACCACCACTTGTATCTGTAAATCCTCAGCGTTCCCTCATTTGTTAGAGAAAATGCCTGGAAAGACAACCGTGGAAAGGAATTTTATGAGCAATACAGCCTTCTAATAAATGCACCTAGAGGAGTCAAAAACAAAGCCAGGTTAGCTGATTGTCACCGCAATGTTACCAATATATCTGCTGTATTAAAACTTCCATGTCACCAAGGTTACATAAGGCCTGCATACCAAGTTCATCGTGCAAACTGCTACCGCCTACAGCAGATGCAGTGGCATGTGATGCTTCTAAGTGGACACTCCCATTTCTCACCAGCAAGGACGCGCTAGCGCTGAGCACAGCTGCCTGGGAAGGGGGGTGGGACTGCACTCTGACCTGGGAGGAGGGCTGCTGGCCTTGCTGACCATCTTGAAGGCTACAAGAAAACATGGATTGGGGACACATTACCAGGAAGAAGAGAAAAATAGCTAGAAGTGAAGCAAAACAAGACTTTTTAGTTTAAAGTGGAAAACTTAAAAAGAAGCATAGCATTAAGAAGCCTCTTGTGAGGGTTAAGATATCCCTTGAGGTCCACATAATAGAACATAAGGACTCTAGTTAGGTCAAGAATCTATAGTCCCTTAGAAGTAGTACTGCTTACTAACATCTCACCTAGTCACCCTCTGGTGTATTCTTCAGAGTCTTACTCTGTGGGTGCAAAAGCAAATGTGCTAATTGGGGGCTAACCCAAGGCATCACCTACATAACCATAGTGACTACTGCAGTCCTTCCACTATGTTTTTTTGGCTCACTGAAGTGTAACACAGTCAACTGTTTAGTTGTCTGTTTGGGTTCTTTTGGTCACATCACCACCTGTCTTGCTATTAATCCACAATCTACAAAATGTCTTTAAGCTTTGTTAGTAGCCACAGGCTGACACAGATCTTGTAGAGAAACATAGTTAAAACTTAGGACTCAGAAAAATTTTAAACGCATTAAGACTGCTTATAACAAATTACGAGCAATATTTTAAGTCTATTTTAACAGAAGAACAATTACTCAATACTGTTATCATGTAGCTACTCTTATATACCCAGACAGATTCCTGCACCAAAAAAATCCCATGTTTTACAACTCAACTTTGGCTTCAGAGAAATTTAAGTTTACAGTCATCCAACAGCACTGGAAAATTAGTTTTCTCCACAACCTTCTCACTGCAAAACTACTTTGTAAAGCTATTTAACCAAGTTATGTATTTAACAGCTTGTTCAATATTAAACAAGGCAAAGGGTCAGAATAGATGGCATTTACAATTCTGTATCACATCCACTTAGTGAGATCAGTGTTAGATTTCTTTTTATTTTGTGCATTTGAACTAGCTGTAGGCTACCATCAAAGTAAGTTTTTAGATAAAAGAATACGTATTTTGAAGCCTATGGAAAAGTTCTCTCTATCACCTGTTGCTTTTAGCATCTCATTGTTCAGAATGTGATGCTAGAGGTGGCAACTGGAAAATTCAAAATCTTACTAAGAGTTAAGGGGTTACAGCTGATGTGCTTGCATTTAACATTTTCTAGAGCACCTAACTTTTCAGTTTGCTTAGAGTACTGCTGGAAAAAAAGATGGGTATAAGAACAGGTATTAAGAAAAGCTCATGCAAAATAAAGCAGACATGCATGCAGCTCATGAGGTAAAAACCTGAAACTCATCGTTATCATATTCCAAACTTTGAATCTGAATGTGAAAGTCAGTGCTTTGCTGCTGGAGACAAAGCAACAAAAAACCAACAAAAGCCCAGAGGAAGCTCACAGATGTGCCAGCCTTGAATCCCCTAAGTATTATCAGCAACATCAACACATGCTAAGCTAAATCATTTTCCTTTCAGCAGCAGCTATGTATTAAAGCAGATGTACTAAAGTGCCCCTTCAGGGATTATCCATGTGCCACAATAAAACAAACCCAAACAACCCT
>VZRI01028826.1:2750-23651 GCA_013397515.1 Upupa epops
CAGCCCTTCAACCCAAGCCCCCCTTGGAGGGTGGGTTCTCACAGGACAGCCGCAGCCCTACCTCGCTGAGGGGCATGGGGGGCTGGCGGGGCAGGAAGAGGGCGGTGAGATCAGCCTTCATCTGGTCCTTCCTCTCGGCATCCTTGCGGACCTTGCCGGCCAGGCCGCCCTCCTGCAGCACCGTCTCGGCGTTGCGGGTGTAATCCACGCGCAGGACGTCGTCCCAGTTCTTGAACTTGGATTTGNTCGTTTGCTCTCCGGGCAGCCTCTACCTGGCACTCGGTGCCCTCCAGGTTCCTGGTGACCATGGCGTGCTTGGGCCGGTGCAGCATGCTGCACAGCTCCTGGCTCAGCTTCAGCGCCGCTGCCCGCACCAGCCGCGACGACTTCCTCCCGATCCAGATGAAGACGTCGGACCAGCAGTCCAGGATGTAGACGCTCTTGGTGTCCAGGAGGCTCTGCAGCTGCGGGCAGCGCAGGGAAGGAGAGGGCAATCAACCACCCCCACCGGCTGGTAACAACCCCCCCTCTGATCGCCAGAGCCCGGCTGGGAAGGGCAGAGCATCCCCCACGCAGGCGGGCGCCGCTGGCTCAACCTGCCCTCCCCGGGGCAGAGCTGGAGGCAGAGGGGGGGGCCATGAAACCAGTCTCACTGGTCAAACTGGGAGATCCTCCCCGCCCGAGCCCTACCAGGCGCATCTCTGGCATCAGATCGGCCTTCAGCCTCTTCCTGTGCTCCACAGACAGCCTGTAGTTGATCTGCGGCAGCTCCAGGTAGCCCAGCCCCAGGCCGACCTGAAGCAGAGAGGAGGAGGAGGAGGATGAGGCTGCGGGTGAGGGATGGGGAGTGGGGGGGCTGCAGGGCACCGACTGCGCCCGCAGGCAGCAGCTGCTCACCTTGTACAGCTTGGGTTTGGGGGGCTGGAAGTCATCGGGGACGCAGGGCCGGATGGCCTCGGGCTCTCCCCCCAGCACCTCCCAGAAGTCGGGGGTCTCCTGGCCCTGGGCGAGCAGCGTGATCTCCGCTCTGCCCTTCCGCTCGTTCTTGTTGATCTTCTCGGCGAACAGCCTGCAGTGGGAGGGAGGGGGTGAGACGGGCACTGGGCTCCCCACAGCCCCCTCCTCGCACCCCAAAACTCCCCCCTTGTTCCCCTAACCAGCTCTACCTGGCCTTGGTGGTGCCGCTCAGCGTAGCCTGGCTCCCCCGCCACACGAACAGGCTGAGGCCGTGGTCCAGGAGGAAGACGAAGCTGAGGGGTGGGAGCACAGTGAGGAGAGGGCAGTGTGCGCAGAGCATCCTCCCCACCCTGGCTGGGGTGAGCGAGGGGGGGTCCTAACAGAGGTGCCCAGGGGTTTGGACCTGCATCCTTGCAGGAAGGGGCTGGCAGTGCCCTCCACAAAGATCTCCAGAGCTGCAGCTCTGAGATGGAAATGGGCTGTGCCAGCCCCTTCCGACAAGGATCACAGAAGCATTAAGGGTGGAAGAGACCTGCAGGCTCATCCAGCCCAACCATGAAGGTCCCTGGGGGTCCCCTGGCCACTCACCGGGGGTCCACTGGCCACTCACCGGGGGTCCAGCGATGTCCCCTTCAGAGCCACTGGCTCCAGTTTGACGTTCTTCTTCCCATAGACCCGGTAGAGCCTGGAGGAGAGGTGGCCGTGGTGGGATGGGGGGACATCCCCTGCCCCACACCAACCCCCCCCCAGGGCCTGGTCCCAGCAGTACCTGCTGACGTACTGCGTGTCCTCCACGGTGAAGAAGCCGCTGGCTGTGCCGCCCTCGATGTAGGAGATGTCGTTGTCGAAGACCTGAGGGCAAGGAAGGGAGGGTGAGGGTGGCCAAAGCAGGGCTGAGGGCTACTGGGAGGGAATAGGGGGGGGTGAGTCTGACCTGGAGGAACTCATCACTCTCATCCCCCATCTCCTCCCGGATGCTGCGGCACTCGGCGCCCAGGTAGTTGCGGAGGTTGACGGCGTGGATGGCAGAGCAGGCTTTCTTATCCAGGGTGGCCTCCTGCCCGATCCAGTAGTAGATCTCCCAGTTGAGGGAGCCGTTTTCATCCAGGAAGGTCTGGGAAGGAGCAAGAGGGGGAGATGGGATGACGGCCACAGGCAGCCCCGGGTTGGGGATGAGGACCCCCCCCCTCGATGCTCCCGGGGTTACCTTGAGCACGATGTAGCAGTCGGCCTCGTAGAACTTGCCGTGGAAGGCCTCGTCCACCAGCGTGGGCACGAAGTTCTCGATCTGCCAGACGCAGAGGCCGGGCAGCTGCCCCACGTCCTCGCTGAAGAACTCCGAGTAGTCCAGCTGAGGCTTCTCCAGACCCTGGTCCCAGCGCCGGGTCTTCAGGTCGGGCGCCTTAGCCTCCCCGCTCTCCTGCAGGGATGGGGATTCACTGAGCTGGGGGGGGGCAACCCCTGATGGGGTTGGTGGTGCTGCTCACTCAGGGTCCTCCTGCCACCCCAGTCCCTACCTCTATCTTCTTGTTCTTCTCCTGGGCCACGTCTGACATCCCCTTCAGCACCTGCTTGGCCTGATCATCCTGGGCAGAGTCCTTGCGCCGCCGGAGCCGCATCTTGCGGGCCAGCGGGTCCCTGGTGCCGCTCCCTGGGGACACGGGGAGATGGGGTTGAGGGGCAGCCAGGACACCCAGGGCTGGCGTGGGGCACGGACTGGCAGAGCACTCGTTTCCCAGCCTCTTCCAGGGTTGCTCCCCCAGGCTGGGGCTGTCCCCCCACCTCCCTGCTCGGTTACCTGCGGCGGCGGCCGCGACGGTGGCCGGGGAGGCTCCGGCCAGGCGGAGCTGGTTCTGCAGGGAGAAGTCGATGTTGTACCACTCCGAGGTCTGATCCACCGGCTTCGGGGGCATCACCAGGTTGGGGTTCTCCCGCACGTCCAGGATCTGTGGAGGAGGGGAGACAGGAGCCCTCACTGCTCTGAAGCACGAGCTCACGGCGATGCTGAGGACGAGGGGTGGGGTGGGAGAGCTGCGGAGCCCCCTGGGCTTTGTGAGGTGAGGGAATGCCAAGAAAATCCCTCATCCAGCACCTGCCTGGGCTCAACCAGGTGGAAACTGCCCTCGAGACCCCCCCTGGCCTCAACCTCACCTCACCCCCCGTCCCACCCTACAGCCCTGCAACCCCTGGGGGTTGAGCAGGGCCCAGTATGAGGAGCAGGGGCACTGGGGAGCACTGGCTTCTCACCTCCACGTCGGTCAGGAAGTGGATGGCCTCGGGCAGCGTCACCAGGCGGTTCTTGTTCAGCACCAGCTTCCTCAGCTTGGAGCACCTGCAGGAGCAGAGCGGAGAACCCAGAGGCTTCAGGGTCACGCAGAGCCCCCCTGTGACCACACAGCCTCCTGGAGACAGAGCAGCCGCGGCGGTGGGGAGGGCTGCTGGCCCCTACCTGCAGAGGCTCTCGGGGATGAGCTCCAGGTTGTTGTTGGCTGCCATGAACTCCTCCAGGTTGCAGAGCTTGCCGATGCCGGAGGGGATCCCGTCGAAGTCGAGCTTGTTGGAGTTGAGGTACATCTTCTTCAGCTTGGTCAGCTTGCAGACGGCCGACTGGGGACGGAGGAGACGCCGGGGTGAGGGAGGAGCAGTGGCACGGAGGGGCTGCACGGGATGCCACGCGCACGCAGGGACGTACGGGCAAGGAGGTGAGCTGGTTGCGGGACAGGTTGAGGGTCTCCAGCTGGGTCCACTGGTCGATACAGAGGGACAGCTCTGTGATCTGGTTGCTGCTGAGGTTGAGGCGCCGCAGGCTGCTCAGGGTGTAGAGGCACTCGGGGACGCGGCTGAGGTCATTGCAGGACAGGTCCACGTCTAGAAGAAGAGCAACAGGGTGATGCCAGGGCTAGGAGAGCCCTGAGCACCACAGAACTGGGTGCTCCAGCCCTACCTGCCAGGGCTAGGAGAGCCCTGAGCACCACAGAACTGGGTGCTCCAGCCCTACCTGTCAGGGCTAGGAGAGCCCTGAGCACCACAGAATGAACTGGGTGCTCCAGCCCTACCTGCCAGGGCTAGGAGAGCCCTGAGCACCACAGAACTGGGTGCTCCAGCCCTACCTGCCAGGGTCCAGGAGAGCCCTGACACCACAGAACTGGGTGCTCCAGCCCTACCTGCCAGGTTGACCAGGCCCTCGAGGCTGGTGGGCAGGTTGCTCTGCGTGCGCTGGGTGTTCCTGAGGTGGAGGGTCTGCAGAGCTGTCATCGCCGGGAGCTGCCTGGGGATGGTGGAGAACAACAGAGCAGTGAGAGCAGCAGGGCTGGAGGAGACACCCAGCCCAGCCTCAGCATCGTGGAATTCACGGCCTCACCGGAGCTGAGCGTGCAGGAGGGGGTTGTTGTTGAGGATGAGGGTCTGCAGGTGGACCAGGCGCCTCAGCTGGGGCGGGAGGCTCTCCAGCTTGTTGTTGCTCAGGTCGAGGTAGAGCAGGTCCGTCAGGTTGATGAAGAGCTGGTTGGGGATGCTGTCGATGCTGGAGGGGGGATAGGGAGGGCGGAGGGGATCTTCAGGACCTGCCCCAAGCCCTGTGTGTCCCTCAAAAAGGGGCAGAGAGCAGGATCCAAAGCGAAGGGGGGTGACGGATGGAGGTGGCCGTGGCCTGGACCCACCTGTTGTGGCCGAGGTTGAGGACCAGCATGTTCTTGGCGTTCTCCAGCTCCCGGGGGCACTCTGTGAGCTGGTTGTAGCTCAGGTCCTGGAGCAAACAGCTATCACCCTCTAACTCTGCATCCAGCAAGCATCAGCCAAACCCCAGGACCAGCTTTTGAGCCCTGATCTCCTTTCCTCTCTGGATGCTCCTCAGCCCTGCTAGCACTTCCCAGAGGGCACGAGTGACCCCCCGAGGTGCAGGACAAGGACTCTGAACCTACCAGCACCGAGAGGTCATCCAGCTGGAAAATATCATCGGGGACTCCTGAGTTCTTCAGGCTGTTGGCACGAGCCACAATGGCCTTGAAAGGGGAGAGAGGGGCACAACTGCAGCTCAGAGCCTGCTGGGTGACCAGGGATGATCCTCCTGTGTCCCCAGAGCTGGGGAGCTGGCTGAGAGGTCCCTGGGGACACTCACCCGGAGGCAGGGCAGGCCAGAGAGTTCACCGTGGAGTGTGGTGAGGCTGTTGTGACTCACGGAGAGGTGTTCCTGCAGGGAAACCCCAGACAAGCCCCTGGTGAGCAGAGAGAGGAGCTGCAGCAGCAGTTGGGACCCCTACACTGATGTGGGGATCCCCAGGAGAATCAGGGGGGTTGTGGAATTCAGTGCTGATGGGATGCTCCCAGTATCAAACCGGTCTCAAACACTGCTGCTGCACCCTCGGGGGGGACCTGGCTGGGACACCCCAGTCCTGCTGCAGGCTCAGGGGTGCTCTGGGCAGTGCCATACAGCTCCCAGCCCTTGACAGTGCTTCTCACTGGGTGATCTGGGAATGGGGGGGCACCCTGGGCCTGGCAAAGCCAGAGGAGGACCCAGGGGAACTCGGGTTTCCCTCTGGGCAGCACCAACCCCACTGGGAACTCAAGGAGCCAGCAGACTGGGAGCCAGTTTTATGTCTGGTTGGCTGTGGCCTCTGAGCATCTGTCAGGACTGGGATGGGGGGCAGAGTGGGGGCAGCTCAGAGGGGGTTTCCCCATTCACTGCTGCCAAGCAGGGGGCACCCAGTCGTGGGGGTAAGGACATTGGGCAGCCCCTTAAAGCGCTGGGTTTGTCTGGGAGTGACTTCATGCCGTCTGTAACGCCCTGCAGGGCTCTGCCACAGCTCCACCAGTGACTCCACCAAGGGACTGGGCAGGCACTGAAATCAACCCGCCCAGGAAACAAAGTGGGGCAGCTGCCAGCTGCTGGGGGTTTTTTTAATCTCTCTCAGCAAAGGAGAAGGGGAAAAAACCCACCCCAAATCCTTAATCCTCCCCACAGTCAACCTTTCCCCCTTCTATTAAAGGGCAGAGGACCTGAGGTTGGTTTTCTGACTGGTTTTCTAGGGAAACAAGGTGAAACCCAATACCAGTCTGTCTCAACCCCACTGCCACCAGCTCCTGCATCCGATTTCAACCACACGTCCTGGCTCAGCCCTATTATTAGACACCAGAGCATCCGCCGAGGAGCCACGAGGCTGGCAGGCACCAGGCGCTCGGTGATGCTGTTCCTGACCCCCACAGCCCCAGTAGGAGCTGTCGAGCCCCAGAATGTGCTACTCACCAGCTTCTGGAGGGCAGCGAGTTCCTCGGGCAGGTAGCAGAGCCCTGTGTTGTTCAGCTTCAGCCAGCGCAGGCTGGTCATCGCCTTCACGTGCTCTGGGAAGTAGCCGCCCTACGAGGGGGAGGAAGGTGAGAAAAGCACCTGCCCCATGGGGTGAGGATCTGGGGATCTCAGTCTGAGCAGGACTGTGAGCTCAGGGGGACACCTGGGATTGCCCAGTGCTGTGGGACTGGGAGCTGGGACTGTCCAGGCCTATAGGACTGGGAGCTGTGGGGCTGGGATCATCTGATCCTATGGGATTGGAAGCAGGAATCACACAGCACTTTAGGTTTGGGAGCTGGGAGGGTTGGGATTGCTCAGCCCTATGGGTCTGGGAGCTGGAATCACCCACTCCTATGGGACTAGGAGCTGGGATCACCCACTCCTATGGGACTAGGAGCTGGGATCACTCATTCCTATGGGACTAGGAGCTGGAATCACCCACTCCTATGGGACTAGGGAGCTGGGATCACTGACTTCTATGACAGTAGGAGCTAGGATCGCCCAGTCCTATGGGATTGGGAGCTGTGGGGCTGAGATTGTCCCACCCTGGGGGACTGGGAGCTGTGGGTGTGGGATCATCTGCTCCAATGGGACTGGGAACGGGAATCACACAGTGCTTCAGGTTTGGGAGCTGGGAGGGTTGGCATCGCTCAGCCCTATGGGACTGGGAGCTGTGGGGCTGGGATCACCCACTCCTATGGGACTAGGAGCTGGGATCTCTCATTCCTATGGGACTAGGAGCTGGGATCACCCACTCCTATGACAGTAGGAGCTAGGATTGCCCAGTTCTATGGCACTGGGAGCTGTGAGGCTGAGATAGTCCCACCCTGGGGGACTGGGAGCTGTGGGATCATCTGCTCCAATGGGACTGGGAACGGGAATCACACAGTGCTTCAGGTTTGGGAGCTGGGAGGGTTGGGATCGCTCAGTCCTATGGGCCCGGGAGCTGCGATAGCTCACTCCTATGGGACTGGGGGGCTGGAATGGTCCTGTCCTGTGGGATTGGGAGTTCAGGGGACTGCGAGTCCTATGGGACTGGGGGCTGGCGGGCTGAGACTCTATGGACACTCCAGCCCTATGGGTCTGGGCTCTGGGATCACCCATTCGTACGGGACCGGGAGGCACCTTCACTGTCAAGAGACCCCACGGCTGGCAGCTGCCCAGCGGCGACAAGGATCCCCAGCCCCTACAGTGCCAGCGGGGTGCGGGACCGCCAACGGAACCGACACCGCCCGGCTCCAGCGCAACGGGCCCTGGCAGAGAGGGCCCTGCGGGCTCCGCCCGGCTCTCGGGGCCGGGGCCCGGCCTCTCCCCGTTTGCCGCGGTGCCACCCGCGCCCCCTCCCCAGCCTTTCCCCGCACCTTGAAGTCGTTTCCGCTGAGATCGACGCCGCGGACGAAGGGCAGGACCCCGGTGGCCGCCATGGCTGCGGCGAGGGCGGCGGCGACAGCGGCGGAAGGGCGAGGGGGGTGGACGGGAACCGGCGGCCGCTCCGCTCCGGCAGGTACCACCCCCTTCCCACAGGCCCCGCCCTCACACTACGACCACGCCCCTTTCCATCAGGATCCGCCTCCATCACCCAGACCACGCCTCTCGTCCAATCAGACCCCCCTCTCGCTACCCAGATCACGCCCTCGTCCAATCAAATCTTACCTTTGCTACACAGGCCACGCCCCTTTTATCACATGACCTCGCCCACGGGGAACGCAAGGTTTGCGTCAGAGCGCAGAGGGGGCNGGACTGGGGGGTGAGTGCGGGCGGCGGGGGAGGGGGGACCGGGGAGCGATGGGGCCGGGATCTCCGCCGCTGCCCTTGAGCGGGTCAGGGCTCCCGGGAGGCTCCGGGTGGTGCCAGCGGCTCTGGGCCTCCTCCACCCGGTAGCATGATGGGGTGAGCGCGGGGGCCGGTAGCGGAACAGGCCGCGGTACCGGTGGTACCGGTTCTTCTCCCCCAGCACTGCCCGTTCCTTCCGGGGTGGAGAGCGAGTGGCCCTTCTCTTCCCCGGGGTGATACTTCTGTTTCTCGGGGTGACCCTTGCTCCTCTGCCGCACCCGCAGGCCTTTGGCCCTGCGGGTGGAGGGAGCGGTGGGGTCCGGTCCTTCCTTCCCCCACGGCCGCCCCGAGAACATCCTCTCGTGTTCCCATCTCTGCCCTGAAAACGGCGTCGTCTCCTCATCCCCCACGAAAGCCCTCTCCTGCGATGGGTTCTGGATTCCCGAGGGTCACCCCGTATCCATGGTGACACCCCCACTGCTCCTCTCTCTCCCCGCTCCCCTCCACTTCCACAGAGCGACCATGGCTGAGTTCGGGCGGCCCCGGGGCAAGCGGCAGGAGGACAGCGGGCTGGGCAGTGTCCTGGATGTGCTGTTGGCTAACGCCAGGCTGGTGCTGGGAGTCAGCGGTGCGGCCATTCTCGCCATCGCCACGCTGGCCGTCAAGAGGGTAAGGCTGGCATGGCAACTGTTGTGGCCACTAGCAGAGCTTGGAGCTTGGGAATGGGGGGGTGGTGGTGCCACAAAGGAGAGAGGGTGACCGGTGTGGTGAGGGACGATGGCTGTTAGGAAGCCCTTCCTCAGGGAAAGGGAGCTCAGAGCCTGGACTGGACTGCCCAGGGCACTGGGGGAGTCCCTGTGTCTGGAGGTGTTGAAGGACAGCCTGGCTGTGGCCCTGAGTGCCCTGGGGTGGCCACTGGGGTGCTGTTAGGTGCTGGGTTGTGCTGGAGGTGCTCAGAGGCCTCTTCCAGCCTCAGTCATTCTGTGATGTAAATCTGCTGCTCCCAAAACTCTTGCTGGTGGTGGTCCTGCCTGCACCCACTCTCTTCCTCTGGAAGAGCAGATGTCTGGGACACAGCAGCCCACCCAAACGGCTCCTTGGGCTCAGCTCACGTGTGAGACCTGATGGGTTTCCCCTTAAGGAAGCAAACCTGCACCTTTGTGATCCTTAGAGCAACTGTTCTCGCTGCTGGAAGCTCTGTGCGTAGCAGAAGACCTGGAGTCCCCCTTAGTTCAGGCTGTAACTGTGGGGAAACGGTAGAGAGACAATCACCTCCTCTCTGTGTGGATTTTCCTTCTCTCCAGCTGATTGACCGAGCAACCAGCCCTCGTGATGAAGGTGATCCCAAGGCTGAGCAGAAGACCCTAGAGGAGAGCTGGCAGGACTTGGCCTTGATCAAGACAACACCGAAGCCTGCCAAGAAGCAGAGGAGGGAAGACCTCAGCGAGCCTCTGCTTGTTCCAGCTCAGTCACCAGCACCAGGTGAGGCTCATGGGGTGTCTGTGCTGGATCCCACTGCGGTCAGGACGATCACGCTTCCTGCTCTCTGGCCACAATAGCCTCCTGCAACTACAGCCTGGGAGAGGAGTGGCTGGAGAGCAGCCTGGCAGACAGGGACTTGGCATGACTGGTGGACAACCAGCTGAACAGGAGCCAGCAGGGTGCCCGGGTGGCACCAAAGGCCAAGGGTATCCTGGCTTGGATCAGCACTAGTGTGGCCAGCAGGACTAGGGACCTCATTCTCTCCGTATCCTGGGCACTGGGGAGGCCTCTCCTTGAGTCCTGGGAGCAGTGCTGGGCCCCTCACTGCAAGGAAGAGATTAAGGGGCTGGGCTGGTGTTGAAGGACAGCCTGGCTGTGGCTCTGAGTGCCCCTGGGGTGCTGATAGGTGCTGGGCTGGGCAGGATGAGCTCAGAGGACTTCTCCAGCCCAAATAACTCTGGGATCCTGTGATCACCTTAGTGTGCTCCAGGCCGGCTGCACCACAGCTCCTGGCTCTCTGTGAGCTCCACATTATTTTTAGCTCAGTGTCTGGAAAACTGACCCTGTTGTGCCCTCCCTCCTGGGAGGCTCAGGAGCCGTGGTCCCTTTTTAGGCAATGCCTGCAGTAACGGCTCCTCTGATCCTGCCCTGGGCACTGCGGTGCGATGGGGGAGGCTGTGGGGGCTCTGTCTCCTCGAGAGTGGTGCCTGCTGCCTCGTTTTCTGGGTCAGCTCTGCCCAGAGGAAGGTTTTCCTCATGGACAAAGGCTGCCTTGTCCAGCTGCCTACACACTCGGAGTTTTCTGAGTGGGGAAAGCAGCCCAGTGTGGTGGCCTGGCGAGTCCTGAGGTACCAGTCCTGGAGCGTTCGCAGGGCTGGATCTGCCTGAGAAGCCTTGGTGGGGCTTGTAGTGGCCCTGGCAGAGGGACCTCTGCCCAGCTGCTGACACTCGGATTGGTTTATCCATCTCTCACTGGGGGCAACCCAGGGACTGTTGGATTTTGAGGCTAGTTTGGGCTCTGCCATGGCTAAGAAGCACTCTGAATGTCAGAGGACTTGCTGCTGGCCCTCCTGGCAGGGTCAGCCTTGTGTCCAGAGTGGTGGGCTGAGAGCTGGGCACCTATCTCACATCTACCTGCTGCTGTAGGTTGCAGATCTGCTCAGAGCTCTAACTTAGAATCATAGAATCCTCATGACTGGAAATGATCTCCAGGATCACCCAGTCCAGCCCTCATCCCAACAGCTCCCCAACCCCCAGACCATGGCCTCAGGGGCTGGAGCTACTTGGTTTTCAAACCCCTCCAGGGATGGGGACTCCACCCCCTCTCTGGGCAGCCTGGTCCAGTGCCCAACCACTCTTGTAGAGAACTTCTTCCTAAGACCAAATCTAACCCTCCCCTGATGCAGCTTGAGGCCATTGCCCCTTATCCTAATGTTAGGAGTCTGGGAGAAGAGACCAGCAGCAGCCTTGCTGCAACCTCCTGTTAGGGAGCTGTAGAGATCAATAAGGTCCCTCAGCCTCCTCTTCTCTCTGCCCTATTGTCTACTCACAGGGCCCAGAGTCTGCTCTGCCCCTCTGGAGACTCCTCAGGTCGAACCCAGCCCTCCACGCTGCCTCACGCTGCAGGAGAAGCTTCTCTTGCACTACAGCAGCAGGCTGGCCAAGCCCAAGGCAGAAGCATCCCTCGCCCGGCAGCTGGCCAGGGGCATCTGCACCCAACTGCAGAGCTTCCTGCGCAACAAGTGCCCGGAGCTGCCCTTCGGCTGCCTCTCCCTCAGTGGTCCCCTGCTCGATGGCGTCGGGGCTCTGGCAGTTGACAGAGTCCACTTCATGCTGCCGGTAGCCCTCGAAGCCGCTCTCTGGAGCCTCATCCCAGGAGAGGACACTGTCGTGAGGAACCCCCAGTACTGGATGATCAAGAGGACTGATCTGGAGTATTTCCCTCGTGGCTGCAGCCCCTGGGACAGGTTCATGGTGGGTCAGTACCTCTCCTCCAATGCTCTCAATGAAACCCTCCACAAGATGCTGGTGGCCTCTATCAACTGGCCGGCCATAGGCAGCCTGCTGGGGAGCATCATCCACCCAGTTGTGGCCTCCCAGGAGCTGAAGCTGGAAGTCAAACACGATCAGGTTGAGCTGAGCATCACTCTCTTCCCTGTGGTGGAGATGGAGGACAAGGTTCTTCTGGCTGCTCCTCCTGAAGGGCTGGTGGAAAACCTCTGGCTTGAGAGCTTTTACAGAGCAGAGGTCTCAAAGGTGAAGGAGCTGGATGCCGGTGACTCCGGGGCTTGGCAGCGCTGCCTCTGCATCCTCAACGACATCTGCAGGAGTCATCCTGCCCTCTACAAACTGAGTGGCAGCCCCCTGACCCACGCCATCCTTCACCTCAGTGGCACTGGTTTGGACTGGGCAGAAGAAAGCCTCGCTGACAGGTACCAGCAGGTGCTCGAGGAACTGATAGGGTACCTGGAGAAAGGGGTCCTGCCTTCCTACTTCAACCACAAAATCAACCTCCTGTGCGAGCTGGCAGAGGAAGAAATCGATGAGATGGGCTTCTTGCTCTACAGAGCCATATCCGAGCCAGAGCTCCTGCTGAAGGACAAGTGACTGGTGGGTTGGGAGCTCCTGAATGTGGGGTGTTCCTCACCCATCTGCTGCTCCCTGCTGTGAGGGTTATGATGCTTCTAGTTGACTAGTCAGTAAGAGGCAAAGTTCTTGCACTTTATGAGATCAAAAACTCTCTCTCCTGTCTGGATAAAACATGCCTGAGCAGAGCTGGGTGCTGCTGTGAGGAGCTCAGAGGCTCCGGGTGTCTCTCCAGGTGAGTCCTGTTCACTGGGAGCTGAAGTGAAGCATGTTTGGTCTCTGCTTCCCAGTGTCCTCTGCCTGTCGCAGCTGTCAGCCTTCCCTCGTGTGCCAAGACCAGCTGGAGCTGGAGGGGAGCAGTTCCTGTTGCTGCTGCATCCTGCAGACCTCACTGGTGCAGCACCCTGAGTGCTTATGGGGTCCTCCTACCAGCACCCAGCTTGGTCTCCCTGTGCCATGCCCTGTGGGACAGGGTGGGAGCCTCATCTGTAGGGCACTGGCCATCTGGAATGTGGCCCCAGTGATGACCAGGACAGTTGTCTGGGCACTGGGGGCTGTGGGTTCGTTCTTTCTAAACCCCTTCAGCTGCTAAAGGGGGTGAGTTCAGCTCTACCTCTTCTTTCTGCCAGTACTGGCTCTGTCCTGAGGAAAGGATGAGCTCCCAGCATGGTGCTGGGACTCCACGGCCCTTGTCCACAGCACAAGGAGCTGCTGGCTTCCTCAAGGCTCCTGGTGTCAGTCCCTCAGTAGAGGCTGCAGCAGCAGAGCTCTGTCCCTACTCCCCAGGGTGTGGGTCACAGCCAGCAGGCACCTGGGAACCACAGCGTTCCCTTCCAGTCCGTCCAGTGACCGTTCCACATGTAATTGCTGCTGTCCTGGGGTCCTGTTGCCCCCCGGAGCCCCGTGGGATGGGGCAGGAATGATGCTGTGAGCAGAGAGCGCTCGCGAGAACTGCTTTACACGTTTGTTTTCTTTGGTTTCCCTTTGAGTGGCTGCTGTTAACTCTGGGTTCTGGCTGTAGGCCCAGAGCACTGGAATCTCTTCTTCTTTTTTCATGGGAAAAGCTGTTTTTACACACTGGTGGAGAAGGGAGGAAGGGGGGAAAAATGTCCTGTGGACCTCAAGGTGAGCAGCTGGTTGTGGTTTTGTTTTCCTTACGGGAGGAAAAGCAATGGGTTTGTTTTTCCTTGCAGTCTAGGACTTGGTTTGTTCCTCCCGAGCACTTCCCAGGTGTTAGCTGTGAGAATAAACCTTCCCTGTGTGTACTGGTGCTTGTGTCAGCTCTGCTCGATCTCCTTTCCCATGAAAATGATCCTCCAGCTGCAGTGGCAGTGCCTGAGAGCCACCCTGCTGCACTGAGAGCTCAGTTGTAGTGCTCAGACCCTGTCCTGCACGGCTTTTCTCCCCCTCCTGCTGCACCTGGCTGCAGCACTTTGAGCTATCAGGATGCTGAGGGAGCCGTTGGGACTCTTGAGCTTCCAGCAGCCTCAAGGCTGACTGGGTTTGGCCAGGCACAGCCTCACCTGCTGCCCTGTGTGCTAAGGAAAAGCTCTCTGCTGCTTTCAGCAGCTCAGTGGTTGCATTACAAAGCCTCCTAATCCTGTTATTCCAGCCAGCAGCTCTGGATTTTTAGGTTGCAGCTGCTAATTGAAGGAGTGAGGGGTACAGGGGGGAAACAACTGGAGTTGTCCTGACCTCGTGCCATGGATTTAGGGCTGAAGGTGATGTGATGGCTCCTGTCTTGTGTGGTTCTTACAGTGAATCTGTGCTGCTGTGGTCTCGTTTGGGTTACACAGAGTGCTCCAGCCCTGGCTGCACTGTGTCATCTCGGTACTGATCTCAGGGAACGGCTCTGTGACTGGGAATGGGGTCCTGAGCAGCGCTGAAGGCCCTGGGGGGGAAACAGTGCTGCTGTCTGGCAGAAGGGGACACAGGAATCTTGCTTTGATGTGGAGAGGAAGCTCCACCAGAGGAGGAGGCAGCTCAGCTTCCCAGGGAGCTCAGTGTCAACTAAGTGCAAGAGAACAGACCCTTCCTTGAGTTCAGGCAGCTGTCTGTGTGTCTGTCTGTCCCAGGGTGGCAACGCTACAGCAGATGCAGCTGGTGAGATAAAAAAGCTGCTTCCCCCTACCCCTCTGCAACTCCCTTCCAAATCACCGCGGGGTTTCCGCTGAGAAAGCTGCGGGTTTGCTCTGATGAGTGGAAAGAGCAGGCTTTGGGTGGGTGCTTTCACAGCAGGAGGAAGGAAGGAGGCAGAGCTACGATGTCTCAGCTCATCACATTTAAAAATTAAACAATCTTTTTAATGTGAAACTTCTTAGCTCGACCAAAAGAACTGCTGTCTGCTAACAGCAGCACAGAGGTTGGAGGTTTGAGGAAGAACTCTCTCACAAATTCAGGAACTATCTAAAATGAAGCCTTTCCCCTCCAGCACAGCAGCTGAACTTCCCTATCAGGGCGAGCACTGGGCCCAGCTCCTCTGCTCTCAGCCCTCTGTCGCTGGCAGAAGCAACAGGGATGAAACTGGAGGTTGCTCAGGTAACTTCAACGTAGAAGGGAACTTAAGAATAAGATTCCACACTGTGGAAAACCTGGGAGAGCTGAGCAGTGCTGGACTCTGCCCTTAGCAGCAACAACAACACAGCTCTTCCTCATGGCTGTGTACAGCCACAGCTGGAGCTGCGCATGGACCACATCCAGCATGGTGTGCTCTGCAGGTTCCATCTCCAAACCCCTCCTTGAAGTGGTCAGGCTACCTCTATCTGCTCAGCAGAAGGGCAGCTCAACCCAGAGGCTGAGGCACCTCTCGAGGCTAGTGGAGCCCACGCTGCCCCGGCACTGAGTGCGTGCGTGAGGGATGGGATCACCTGGCAGGAGTAGCCTGCAACCAGCCCTAACGGTCTTGCTTCTGCACTCCAGCTCCTGCAGCAGCTCACAGCCCTGGACCTTTCAGTCTCCCAGAGAAGGCTCAGTGGTTCTGCGGGCAGGTTTTCCTCGTGTGGCCAGGCTGGTGGCAAATGCTGCAGGTCCGTGGTTTCTTGGCAGTGGCTCCTGAGGGGAGGCTGCTTGGTCTCTTGGTTTTACTTCCCACTCCTCTTGACTGATTGCTGCTGCCAAAGTGATTCACAGAGGCGTCTCCAGAGGGTCCTAGAGAGAAACAAGTTGTGTTTTCATACCTTTTGGAAGTAGCTGGGAAACAAGGTAAGTTCCAAACAGGGGATCCAGGATTTTACTATCCCGGCTGCTCAGATCATTCCTGAGGCTACACTGGCTGCAGATTTGAGCTAAAGGTTGCCCATTTATCTTGCACAGTGTGAGAGAAATGTGACAGCAGGGGGTCAGGACTAGGGATGTCATTCTTCCCCAGTCCTGGGCACTGGGGACACCTCCCCTCGAGTCCTGGGGGCAGTGCTGGGACCCTCACCTCAGCCCCTCCATCTCTTTCTTGGAGTGGGTCCAGTGAAGCAATGAGACTGGGGAAGGGACTGGAGGGAAAGGGTGATGAGGGGAGGCTGAGGGAGCTGGGGGGGTTGAGACTGGAGGAGACTCAGGGGAAAGCCTCTGCCTAACTCCCTGAAGCGAGGGAGGGGGTCAGGCTCTTCTCCCAGGCACCCAGCACCAGGATGAGAGGGCAGGGCCTGCAGCTGCCAGGGGAGGGTGAGGTTGGCTGTTAGGAAGCCCTTCCTCAGGGAAAGGGTGCTCAGAGCCTGGACTGGACTGCCCAGGGCAGTGGGGGAGTCCCCGTGTCTGGAGGTATTGAAGGACAGCCTGGCTGCATGCCCTGGTGGAGCAGAACAAAGCATCCCAGAGGAAAATCTGGAGTTTAAGGTATTTTTAAAATTTAATTCTACCCTCATGGGCTCAAACACCAGAACAGAAGGAGGTCAGTGCTGAGGGTCTCTCTCAGACCATGTCTTCACCTCTGTACCTCACTGTCCCTTTACATCAATCCTTGTGTCATGTTTAGAGATCCTGGTCTTCATAACCCTTCCACAGCAGCCACAGGCAGTTCCTGAGCTCTGATCAAAGCTGCAGACAGACCCAGCTTTTCACTGCCTCCCTAATTTAGGGTAGAACAAGCAGCAGTCTCCCTGATGTGACAGAACGGGGTTTCAGATCTCCAAAAGCAGCTCTGCATCATGTCACTGAATCCCAGAATGACTGAGGCTGGCAGAGCTGTCTGAGCTCATCCAGCCCAGCCCAGGACTTGACATCACCCCAGTGGCCACACCAGAGCACTAAGGGCTGCAGCCAGGCTGCCCTTCGACACCTCCAGACACGGGGACTCCCCCACTGCCCTGGGCAGTCCAGTCCAGGCTCTGAGCACCCTTTCCGGGAGGAAGGGCTTCCTGACAGCCAACCTCTCCCTCCCCTGTAAGGTTTGCTCCCTCCAACTCTCTGCAGCCTCCCTTCAGGGAGTTGGAGGGAGGAAGAAGGTCCCCCTTGAGTCTTCTCCAGACTCAACACCCCCAGCTCCCTCAGCCTCCCCTCATGAAGCTTTTTCCTCCAGTCCCTTTCCCAGCCTTGTTGCTCCCCTGGACCCGCTCAGCCCCTCCATCTCTCTCTTGCAGTGAGGGGTCCAGCACTGCCCCCAGGACTGGAGGGGAGGCCTCCCCAGTGCCCAGTGCTGGGGGAGAATGACATCCCTGGACCTGCTGGCCATGCTATTGCTGATCCAAGCCAGGATGTCATTGGCCTTTTGGACCACCTGGGCACTCTGCTGGCTCATGATGTCAGTTCCAGCTCTCACAGAGCCCAGCAGCTTAATCTGGGAGGATGAATTCCCAGCCAGACTGTAGGAAAGAGCACTGGGCTTTAACCAGTGATTCACCGATGCACAAACTTCCTACAAGTAGAAGCCAAGCATCCTGCTTGGAGCTCAGACATGTGCTATGAGCACGTACCCTGCTAGCACTGGGAAGGTGAGCCAGGCTCCCTGTTAAATGCAGCATCAGAACTGCTCTGGTCTCTTCTAGGACAAATCTGAAGGCTGACAAATGCGTGAGTTGCTACAGCTAGGTGTGCGTGAGGTGTGTGGGGTTTCAGCTTCCAGAACAGCCTCCACACCTCCTGGCTTACCCCCAGCCCAGCCTCACCTGGCACCACGTTTTCATCTGCCCACTGGAAGAAGCCACACTGCTGCTCTCGGGGTTTAGGGCAGGTGTGGAACTGCCGCCCTTTGTTGGGTCCTTCCTTTTGGACCGTGCGTGTGACGGCCGGCTGGTCGCACTTGCACATCGTTCTGCCTCCTGAATCCGAGCTGTTGCTGTTTCCAAAGGGCTCGGGGCCTCTCCCTCCTCCTGCCTGCTGAAATCCTGCCGGACTCTTTCCCATGAAGGGTTGGGGTGGCGCAGAGCCCCGTGGAGCTGCGGTGCTTCTGTCCTCTGACTGCTCATCAGCCCAGAGGAAAAAGTTGCAGGTGCTGGCACTGCATTTGTAGAACTTCCTGCCTTGGTTGGGCCCCTCTTTGCGCACAGTTAGCAGCAGGGCTTCGACCCCGCAGTTGCACACTACTGCGTTGTTCCCACTGTCTACAGCAGCTGCAGGAGCAGGCCTGGGTGTTCTTGCTGAACTCAAGGAGAGATGTCCTGGTGTCCCTCTCCCACGCCTGTTCTCACTAGGAGCTCTGTTCAAGGAGTTGTTGACCTGCAAGTGGTTGGCTGGCTGGCTGGTTGACGGTGTGGGTTGGCATGAACTGGTTGAATACTTGAGGTCCAAGAGTTCTTTTAGCATCTCATCGCAGCCTCCGATGCAGCCCACGAACTCCAGGGGCATCACGGGTGGAACGCTGCCTCTCTTGAATTTAAACTTCAGCCTGAAAGGAAAGAGAGATAAGAGCCTGGACTGGACTGCCCAGGGCAGTGGCGGAGTCCTCGGGTCTGGAGGTGTTGAGGAACAGCCTGGTTGTGGCTCTTAGTGCCCTGGTGTGGCCGCTGGGGTGATGTTAGGTGCTGGGCTGGGCTGGAGGAGCTCAGAGGGCTTTTCCAGCCTCAATCATTCTGTGAATCTATAGGTCATGTAACTTTCTATTTATTTTTAAACTGTGCTCTATTTATACCAGTTTCCCCAACCCCTCTTCATTCTACCTCTAAGCTGCTCCACCTTTCAAAGGCCAAGATGAGAAGTGGTTGCCCAGCCTGGCCTACAGAACTCTCTGGCCCTGATGGCCACGTGGTCACAATCTGAGGGGCTGTGTTTCCACGGTGGGACCTACCTGTGAACCGGATGAGGTTGACACACAGCACAGACACTCTCATCCCTGGTCACATCCAGCACGAAGTCAGGAAACCAGACTGCAGCTTTACAAGCTGGATACCCCGAGCAGCTGAGATAGAACCTGCCGTGGGACAAAGGCACCGCATGAGGAAGAGACAAAGTCAAGAGTTGTCAGTGATCTGCTCTCCTGCCTTCTCAGCCACCAAGAATTGTCAACACAACCCTAAGGACAAACGGATACACAGGACAGAGGTTGAGCTCAGTCCACACAGCTGGTGGGGTGAGTCGGCTGCAGCCCAAGCTATCATGCTTGCTCTAAAGATGGACTGTGCTCAGAGAGACACAGACCAACACAGAAGCTACTTCCTACAGCAGGGCAGATCACTAACCCGCCGTTCTTCCTGGTCTTCAGGACCATGTCGCTGTTGCACTGTGGACACTTCCGAACAGCAGCGGGCGTCGCTGGGTAGATCTCCTCTTGCTCTGTGAGATCTGTGCCTTCTCCAAGATACTGCGCCAGAGCCTGGTCCAACCTGTAAAGAAACAAGCAGAGCAGCCCCTGTGGCTCCTGTGCAGTGAGCTGGCCCCTCAGAGCT
The DNA here is from genome assembly GCA_013397515.1 of Upupa epops. Taxonomy (NCBI): domain Eukaryota; kingdom Metazoa; phylum Chordata; class Aves; order Bucerotiformes; family Upupidae; genus Upupa; species Upupa epops. The sequence goes on from VZRI01028826.1 coordinate 21,645, forward strand.
TCAACCTGAGCTCCCTCTGAAACAGGCTACTTGTGACAGAGGTCACTGCATGTGGCCTTCTCCTTCAGCCAGCTCTGAATTTAGATCAGCAGTTGCCATAGCACATGACAGCGTGCCAGGCTGCAAGTCATCCCTTGCCATGCTAATGCCCACATGTGCTGGGCATAGCTCCAGGGAAACCGCAATGGGATTCTACTCCAGGCTGAACCCCACAGGAGAAGCCAGACCTCCCAGAACAGCAAAGGCAGCACTCACTTATTGGCTCTGGCCACAGCTTCGATGAAGACTTGCTTGTACTTTTGGACCTGCTGCTGCAACACTACGGATTTGTCTTTCTTCCCCTCGCAGATCAGTTTCAGATCTGCCTCCAGCTCAGCTCGAAGGTCAGGCTTGGACATCTCGTAGCCCATGGAGTCATAGCCTGAGGAACGCAGCACACGGTAAGCAAAAGGAAGGAGGAAGTAAGGAACCTGCCACCTCCCTAAGGGGCACTGTCCTTACCTTCAACCAGCCCCATGCCCAGGTGGCCAGGGAGGAACCGCTGGTCTGCTGTAAGGCCCACGTACATCCGCATCTTAATGGTCTCGATGTGCTCGGCGTGAGTGGCATCAGTCCCTGGAAGCAGCCAGGTTAAGTCACATTAGCACCCAGAAGTGATTTCCCCTGTGCAAAGTGCAAGCTGCTAAAGGGATGGGGAGACAACTTGTGTCCTGCTTGAGGCCAACAAGGTGCTGGCAGACACACCCTGGAGCTTACACTGCACACTTCCCTTCCAACCCTGACTGATTTGATTAACTTCTTCCCAGTAAGGGTGATGGGGCACTGGAGGGGGCTGCCTGGGGGGTCTGTTGAGTCTCCTTCTCTGGAGATGTTTCAACCCGCCTGGACTTGGTCTGGGTGATCCTGCTGTGGCAGGGGGACTGGACTTGATGATCATTCAAGGTCCCTTCCAATCCCTAGTGATTCTATACCAGAGACAGGCTGCAGGACCCCCAGTATCTCTGGACTTTGCCCCCAGGTCTCTGCTATCCTTTGGTTCTGTGCATTTAAGTGGTTTCTTATTTGAAGTGATATTCAGTGAATCCCCTACTCTGAGGGTAGCACAGAACCGGTGCTAGAGAGGTTGAGAAGAAGCTTCTGAACAAAGCTCTCCCAAACAGCAGGAGGCTATGCTGCCAGCACTGACCAATGCCGTGTTTCTCCATCAGGGCGATGAGATCTGCTTCGGTGAGGAGCAACGGAGGGCTGGTTTCCCCATCCACCATCTCCACTGTAGTGGGCTGAAAGCGAGTCCCTTTCTGATACAGTGGGATAACCTGAAGGGAAGGAGAATCTCTTTGAGAGAAGAGTCTGAAGGTGGGCAGTGAAGTGAGATTTTTAAACTCCAGGCAGTTTAGCCTCTCCCATCTATTTTATTGAAGGGTATTACCTTATCGCTCCATTTCTCGTAAGGATAGACTTCCAGGTAATTACGGGCCAGGATCATCAGTCCTTGAGCAATGAATCGCTCGTTAGCAATGTCGATCTCCACGGTTGTTTCCTGTCCCTTGGCATCTTCTGAGCAGCAAGCCAAAAAATGGCGCACGATGAACTCGTACAGTCTCTGCTCACTGCCCTGAAGATGAAATACGAAAAACAACCCCATCCCTGTGCTCCTCTGTTTGTGAGATGGCAAGAAGTAGCAGTAATAGCAGCTCTGCTAATGACCACGTGTTAAGACTTCTAGTTATCAAGCAAGAATTATGTTTAGGGATGTCATTCTCCCCCTGGAATGGGCACTGGGGAGGCCTCAGCTTGAGTACTGTGTGCAGTTCTGGGCTCCTGGCTTCAAGAAAGAGTTGGAGGGGCTGGAGCGGGTGCAGAGGAGCAAGGAGGCTGGGGGAGGGACTGGAGGGAGAGGGTGATGAGGAGAGATTGAGGGAGCTGGGGGTGTTGAGCCTGGAGAAAAGAAGACTTGAGGGGTATCTTATCACTCTCTGTAACTACCTGAAGAGAAGTTGTAGTCAG
>VZRI01028826.1:31091-49467 GCA_013397515.1 Upupa epops
GCAGCCCCTTCCAGGGCTCTGCTCCAGCTGACACTCAGTGCCCCTTGTCCTGGCATTGGACGTCCCCGAGCAGAGCCTGGCTCCTTCCTCCTGACACCCACCCTTTCCACAGTGACCAACATTCACGGGGTCACTCCTCAGGCACCTTTTTTCCCAGCTCAAGACACCCAGGTCCCTCAGCCTTTCCTCAGCAGGGAGATGCTCCCCTCCATTCATCATCCCTATGGCTCTGTGCTGGACTCTCTCAAGCAGTTCTGTGTCCTTCTGGAACTGAGGGGGCCAGAACTGGACACAACACTCTAAATCTGTCCTTGCTTGCTATGTGGCAGAGGAGCACAGGGCAGCAGAAAAACAGGTAATGTAGCTGAATTGCTTTTTTTCCCCCCTACAGAAACAGCAGTCTCCTCCTTCAGAAGGACTGTCAGCACTCAGGTTCTCAATAACCCACTTCATTCCAATATAACTCTGTTGTAGAAGGCCTTTCTTAGTTTGGAAATACCAAGTGATGATGTAAACCCTTAAAGGTCACAAAATCCTAGAGATCTTTGAATTCCTTGGAACCACAGACCATCTTTGTTCTATTATGTGGACTTGGGTAATCCCCTGATGCTTGCTGATGCCACAGTAGTGGTGCCTTTTGTTGGGAAATCCAGGCCAACAGATGGTTTCAGTTCCTCAAGCCTGTTGCAAAGTACTGGGCACTGTGAGGCCTCCCCTTGAGTACTGGGGGCAGGCAGTTCAGGGTCAGTTCAAGAGAGAGACTGAGGGGCTAGAGCAGGTCCAGAGGGGAGCAACGAGGCTGGGGAAGGGACCAGAGGGAAAGGCTGATGAGCAGAGGCTGAGGGAGCTGGGGGTGTGGAGCCTGGAGGAGACACCGGGGGATCTTCTCCCTCTCTCCAGCTCCCTGAAGGGAGGTTGTTGTCAGGTGGGGGTCAGGATTTTCTCCCAGACAACCAGCATCAGGACAAGAGGGCAGGGCCTGAAGCTGCCAGGGGAGGGTTAGGTTGGCTGTTAGGAAGCCCTTCCTCAGAGAAAGGGTGCTCAGAGCCTGGACTGGACTGCCCAGGGCAGTGGGGAGGTCCCTGTGTCTGGAGGTGTTGGAGGACAGCCTGGCTGTGTCCCTGAGTGCCCTGGGGTGGCCGCTGGGGGGATGTTAGGTGCTGGGCTGGGATAGATGACCTCAGGGGGCTTTTCCAGTCTCAATCATTCTGGGATTCTGTGAAAGTGATGAATAACACTGTGAGTCCTCAATGCGGAACTCTGCGCTGGAGATGGCAGCGGGATCATGGTTGGGGGCTGAATTCCAACAGTCACAGGGAAAAGCAGTCTGAGACTCCCAAATACATTAGGGCAACAGGTATTTGTCCACAAAAGAGAAGCTGCTGATTTACCCAGGGCCTTTGCTACATGGTGGTTCTGGTGAGCTGACCCTCTTCAGATACCTCTATGAGTATCAGGAAGCAATAAAGCAGTGATGGGGTCTAATTCCTACCCGTCGCATTCTGCTGTTGGAGAGCAGATCTGCAATCCCTCGGGCAGCATCATTCTTCTCAGCAACACACAGAACTTTCCGGATCCTCTGCACCGCCATGTCTTCCGCAGCCCGAGAGAAGAGCCGCCAGGGCTGCGGCAGCATCCTGACTCCGCAGCTAATGAAGAGCCTCGCTTGAAAGTTCATTCCAAGAGCCGGTGACAGCTCCGATGGGGCCAAGACATGCTGCTGGAACTTTGTCCTGGGGCCTGGATCCTGCTGAGGGTGAAGAGCAATCACTGAACAGCCCCAGTATGGGCTATGAGCATCCTCTGCCCCCTCAGAGCTGCAGAGTGATGAAGAAAAGTTTCTCCATCAGGGACAGCTATCTGTGGATCCCACCCTACCACAGCTCCAAACAGGTATGTCCCTCAGCCCAGGCAGGGACCCGTAGCCTAGGCAAGGCCCACCTTCGACCCCAGGCAGAGACCCCCCTCAGCCCCAGCAACGGACTCCGAGCCTAAGCAAGGGCCATCTTCAGCCCCAGAAAGGGACCCCCTTCAGCTCCAGGCAGAGACCCCCAGCCTAGGCAAGGCCCCTCTACCCCACGAAGGCCTTTCCTCATCCCGGCACCACCCGCTCCAGCCGTGGTAGGACAGCCCCCCACCCACCCCTGATCTCTCCCACACCCTGAGCAGCCCCTTCCTTCCCAGCCCCTCATCCCTCCCTCATTCCCCTGGCCTGTCTCTCCTCACCCCGCCGCCCTCACTCCCGCTCTGTCGCAAACGGTGGCGGGACGCGACGCGCTTTCCCTCGCCGTTACGTCCTGCCGTAAAGCGTCAGCACGGCGGGAGAACCACAACTCCCAGGATGCCCCGCGGCGCCTTCCCGCCTCCTCCCCCCCCCCATTTACTCCCCGGGTGAGAGGTCGCAGGGTCATGTGACTCCAAGATGGCTGCGGGGCCGCAACCCTGAGAGGAGGAGGAGGCGGCGGGGCCCGTGAGAGGCGGCGGCGGGATCGAGGCCGGGCCTAGGCCTGGTGAGGTTGACCACCGAGCGGGGCCCGCTGAAGCGGCGGCGGCTCCCGGCCATGGCGGAGGCGTAAGGAGTTTGCGGCGGGGCCTCCCGCGGGGCCTCCCGTAATTGGCGGGAGCTGGGAGGTACCGGGGGGGCCGCGGTGCTCCATGTCGGTCCCTCCCTGCGGGAAATATGATCAGCGCCCCTGACGTGGTGGCCTTCACAAGAGAGGAGGAGCTGGAGGATGAGCTGTGCCGGGAGCCACCGCTGCCTGAGGAGTACTCGGTGCCACTCTACCCCTTCTCCGGCCACGGGGCCAACCCCTGGGCCAAGGTCGCCAACTCCAAGTTCACCCGGGACTTCATCCTCATCTCCGAGTTCTCAGAGCAAGTGGGGCCACAGCCCTTGCTGACCATCCCTGATGATGCCAAAGTGTCGGGCACTTTTGACCTCAATTACTTCTCCCTTCGGATCATGTCAGTGGATTACCAGGCATCATTCGTGGGGCACCCACCTGGCTCTGCCTACCCGAAGCTGAATTTTGTGGAGGATTCCAAGGTGGTGCTGGGGGACTCAAAGGAAGGAGCTTTTGCCTACGTCCACCACTTGACTCTCTATGACCTCGAAGCTAGGGGTTTCGTGAGGCCCTTCTGCATGGCCTATATTTCTGCTGACGAGCACAAAATCATGCAGCAGTTTCAGGAACTCTCTGCTGAGTTCTCCAAAGCCTCTGAATGCTTAAAGACTGGGAACCGGAAAGCTTTTGCTAGTGAACTAGAAAAGAAACTTAAAGACCTTGACTACACCAGGACTGTCCTGCACAACGAAACCGAGATCCAGAAGAAATCCAACGACAAAGGGTATTACACCACCCAAGCCATCGAGAAGGCCAACGAGCTGGCCAGCGTGGAAAAGTCCATCATCGAGCACCAAGATCTGCTGAAACAGATCAGGTCATATCCCTGCAGGAAGGTGAAGGAGTCTGACTCCTACAACCCCTACAACCCAGAGTGTGAACTGGATCAGGCCAACTCGGGCTGCGATCAGGATCCGACTACCTCCGACCAAACTGAGCCCGACGAAAGGCACCTTTTTGTCCACGTGCCATCCTACACCCCCAAGCTCATCAAAGCCAAGTCTGCCAAATGCTTCGACAAGAAGCTGAAGACACTGGAAGAGCTGTGCGATGTTTATTTTTTCACCCAAACCCTCGACCAGTTGCATCATATCGAGAGAACTTTCCGAGGCGACGTGTGCTACCTCCTGACAGAGCAGATCAGCAGGGCGCTCTTAAAGCAACAAAGAGTAACAAACTTCCTCTTCGAGGATGTAGCCTTTCTGGATGAAAAACCACCTGAGAAACAGTACAGAGGTTGCCAGGGGCTTGGCCAAGATGCTGTTGATAGAAAGTGTTTGGAAGAGCCTTCTGCTCCTAAGGTTGTCATCAGTCTGGGATCCTATAAGTCCAGCGTGGAGAGCGTCCCCATCAAGATGGAGCAGGAGATCGAGGACTCCCAAGAAGCCAAACTACCTGAGTCAGTCACGTTTGAACACCAGGAGAACCTGGACTATCTCGATGCAGATATCAAAGGCAGCATCAGTAGCGGTGAGAGCATCGAGGTGCTTGGAACAGAGAAATCTGCATCGGGTTTAACGAAATCAGAGAGTCAGGCCAGCCTGCCTGTCAGCCCCAGTCCCCAGGCAGGCAGGAGCAAGGTGGGCAGCCGGCGGACTGTCAGCGAGGACAGCATCGAGGTGCTCAGCACGTGTCCCTCCGAGGCCCTCATCCCAGAGGATTTCAAAGCGAGTTACCCAAGTGCCATTAATGAGGAACCGTATTTGGATGATGAAGAGGGAGGCCTTCATTTCAGCCCTAAACTAAACCTGGACAACACTGACGAGCAGGAAGACGCTTCCCAACAGGAAAACTTAGTGCAGGTTGACACTGCCTGTTGTATCGGGAAGGAGAGTCCCAACTTCCTCGAGCCTCTGCCTGAGCTGGGACAGAAGCCCTGCGATGAGGACGGGGTGGTGCGGATTCCCCCGCAGCCGTACCGGCAGGTTGAGCAGGGTCTGCGTGGGAGCTTCGGGGGCTTCCCCTCCCAAGATGGTGTTTCAGGGGGGCTTCTTCCCTACGAGCTTGACTCACGCTACCTGACGTGCAGCAGGGAGGTCAGTAAGAGCAGTCTGGACGAGTGCTCGGACTCCATGAGCTATATCAGCAGCACGGCCTCCACGTGCTCTGACAGGACCCCGTCTCCTGCTCACCGCTGCCAGGCAAGTGAGCGGCACAGGAAAAAGGCCGGGCAGAATGCGCTCTGGTTCATCAGGCAGTACCCCTTTGCTCAGCCCGCCATCTACTCTCTGCTCAGCGGCCGGACCCTGATTGTGCTGGGCCAAGAGGAAGCAGTTGTCAAGAAGCTCGTGACAGCACTCTCCATCTTCGTGCCCAACTCTGGCCTCTACACCAAACCCGTGAAGCACTGGGTCACTTCCCCACTGCACATCGTGGACTTCCAGAAGTGGAAGCTGATCGGGCTCCAGAGGTAAATGGGAGCTCTGTTTGCTTTTTGGGTTTGTGACGGGAACTTTATGTGAGAATGAGTTTCAGAGGGGGCTGGAGTGCACAGGGTGCTCTCTGTGGAAGTGCAGTGCAGACCCTTGGTTGCCCAAGGTGGAGTCTCAGGCATTGGATAGCTTAAAGGATTTAATAGTGTGGTGCAGTGGCCTGAGCTGTGTGCTCTGGAGAGGGGCTCCTGGGCTTTCTAAAGCCTCTCAGTCTACAGGATGAGCTGTTTATCTGCCTGTTCACACAGCAAACATTGTGCCATAGAATCATCATGGCTGGAGAGGACCTCCAGGATCATCAAGTCCAGCCCTGATCCCAACACAGGACAAGGGGCAACGGGTGTCAGCTGGAACAGAAGAGGTTCCACATCAAGAGGAGAATAAACTTTGTCCCAGGGAGGGTGCCAGAGCCCTGGAAGGGGCTGCCCAGGGGGTTGTGGAGTCGCATTCTCTGGAGCTGTTTTAAACCCACCTGGCCTGTTCCTGTGCCACTGGATCCAGGGGATCCTGCTGTGGCAGGGGGATTGGACTGGATGATCTTTCAAGGTCCCTACCAGTCCCTAACACTCTGTGATTCTGTGAAGGGGGTAGGTTTGTCCATCTCTTTGTGTCCAGCCTCCCTTGAGCATGAATAATTAACATTTTAATATTGATACTTTTTTGATTAGTTTTTTTTCTGGTGGCACTTGATGAGGAGCTGCTGGTGGGATTGGGGGGGTCAGGAATTGGAGGGGCCGTTCATACAGACACATCCGCTTACCGGACCGTGGTCTGGTGGTCATGGAGGTGCTCAGTTGAAGGTTGGACTTGATGGTCTTAGAGGTCTTTCCCAACCCTAATGGTGGTGAGAGTTGTTGTAGTGAGCTGGTGCTGGTCTCTTCTCCCAAATTTCTAATGACAGGACGAGGGGAAATGGCCTCAGGCTGCATCAGGGGAGGGTTAGACTGGATCTTAGGAAGAAGTTCTTTGCTGAGAGGTTGGGCACTGGACCAGGCTGCTCAGAGAGATGGTAGAGTCCCCATCCCTGGAGGGGTTTAAAAACTGAGTAGCTAGAGCCCTTGAGGCCATGGTCTGGGGGTTGGGGAGCCGTTGGGATGAGGGCTGGGCTGGGTGATCCTGGAGGTCCTTTCCAGCCATGAGGTTTCTATGACTGTGTGTGTGATAACAAACCGCAGTCTGTGCAGCTGAGTAGCCGTACTGTGGTCCAGATGCAAAGGAAACCACTGCTCAGGGTGATGATCATTGCAAAATCCAGTTCCCCTTCTCCACCCGCAGCCCTGAAACGTGGCTCTGTGGTTTATGTAAGCAAAGAGCGACGGCTCTGCTCTCAGGAGTTTGCCTCTGACCTTTGTGGCTGCTGTGGAAAGGATTTTCCTGGTGTGTTAGCAGGATGTAAAGTGCTCTGGGTGCAGGTAGGACAGGGAACGTCCACTGCTGTCACCAGCGTGGAATCTGAGTCAGAGCAGGGCTGGAAAAGCTCCCAAAACAAAAGCAAACTACAGAAATCTGCCTGCTGGGGAGCAGGGTGGTGTTGTGGATAATTAAATCAGCCAGAGCTGGGAGGTTTCCCTCCTTTCTGTGCTCATGAGACAGGATGAGGGCTCTGCCAGCGGCTGCTCCCAGACTTCTCTGTCTGCGGGTGAGGGTTTAAAAGCCCCAAGTGTCTACTGGTTGCTCAGCGGCCGTGGTTAGATGTGATTTTTATAAACAAAAGCCTTCATTTTCTTTTCTTTTCCTTCTTTTTTGAAGAACTGTTTGTCCTCTGCGTCAGTCATTTCGGCTCTTCACAGCAGAATGTTAATGAAACGTTGGGTTTAACGCGGGTGCTCTCAGCAAACAATTTGCATCAGGGCTTTGGGAAGGAACTTGGAGGCTGAACGAATGGTTCTGGAAGTGGAAGGTGCTGAGGCCAGACACTGCCTGGGCACTGGGGCGGCCCTTCCACAGCAATGGAAGGCTCCTGGTTTGGGGCTGGAAGTCCCGACTTACCCCAGTGAGCAGCTCAGAGCAGGCAGAATTGAGGAGCAGGAGGCAGGGTTTGTCATTAGTGTTTAAATGCCATGAATTCGGGATCTGGGATAATGGTCTGTTGTGAGGGCTGCTCCTGAGTGACACATTCCCCTGCCTCAGCCAGGGAATGTTCTGGATGTTAGGGATGGGGCCAGATTCTTAAAGGAAGGGCAGAAGGTTTCACTCCGCCCAGGGCTTCAGCCACTTCAGAGCAGCAGTATGGGGGAAATCGGTGCTCTTGGAGTTGTGAGGCTGGGGTGGGTTTCTGGATCCTTGGGTCACATCCAGGAGTGGCCAGCTCCTGCAGGGTTTGCTGCTCTGCTCCAGAGATGTCCTGTCCCTTCCTTGCTGTGTTCCTGGGGAAGAAGCAGTCCCAAAATGCAGTTTTATGATCTGCAGAGTGTGTATTGAGACTGTCAGGCTGAAGCGGGTCCAGAGGAGCAACGAGGCTGGGGAATGGACTGCAGGGAAAGGTTGGTGAGGAGAGGCTGAGGTTGCTGGGGGTGTTTAGCCTGCAGTAGAGGAGACCCAGGGGGGGGACCTTCACCCTCTCTCCAGCTCCCTGATGGGAGGTTGCAGTCAGCTGGGGGTCAGGCTCTTCTGCCAGGCAACCAGTGCCAGGGCGAGAGGGCAGGGCCTAAAGCTGCCAGGGAAGGGTGAGGTTGGCTGTTAGGAAGCCCTTCCTCAGGGAAAGGGTGCTCAGAGCCTGGACTGGACTGCCCAGGGCAGGGGGGGAGTCCCCGTGTCTGGAGGTGTTGAAGGACAGCCTGGCTGTGGCCCTGAGTGCCCTGGGGTGGGTCATGTGGTGCTGTTAGGTGCTGGGCTGAGCTGGAAGAGCTCAGAGGGCTCTGCCAGCTTCAGTTAACTCTGTGATCTGTCAGGGCAGAGAAACTGTTTGGTCCCTGTCTCCCATGTGAGACCTAATTTACCTGCAGAGCCTCTAGTTCCAGCTCATGATTTAGAGGGGAAATGAGGTGTTTTATGGGCTCACAGACACAATCTGCTGCATAACCAATCCCTTCCAGCGCCGACCACTCTCCTTGCTGTTTCAGGACGGTGTCACCAGCCGGGGTGAACGTGCTGCACGCCCTGAGCCGCTACAGCCGCTACGTCAGCATCCTGGATGCCGACATCAAGACACTGCGCTGCCCGATCTACAAAGGCACCGTGGTGTCGCGGCTGGCAGATCACCGCACACAGATCAAACGAGGAAGCACCTACTGTATGCACGTCCAGAGCATCCTCACCCAGCTGTGCTCCAAAGCCTTCCTCTTCACCTTCTGCCACCACTTGCACCTGCCCATCAGCGAAAGGGAACCAGAGGAATCCGTCGCCAGCCGCAGAATGAACTTTCTGAAGCTTCAGCTGGGCCTCACCAACGAAGATGTGAAAATCGTGCAGTATTTAGCGGAGCTGCTGAAGCTGCAGTACATTCAGGAACCGGGCCAGGGGGGCAACCCTCTGCTCAGATTTGACTACGTTCCCAGCTTTTTGTACAAAATCTAACCCTCCCAATCCGACAGAGATCGGCTGCGCTTGACATCCACGCCGCCTGCAGTAGCTCTCGTACGTGGGGAAGAAGCCAGTGTGTTTGCAGAGCGCCTCTGCTCCACAGAGATGGGTGTCTGAGGGATTGGATTTCCCCCGTGGCTCCCTGTTCCATCTCATCAGCCCCTCCCCAGGCACTCTGCTTTGAAATGTTCCACCACTCACATCTGCACTGGGTCGCAGCGGGGATTGTGGCCTGGAGAGAGAGGTGGGCTGTCTTGGGGATCTTCACTGGCACACAGCCCCTCGGGATGCTCCGTGTGCTTCTGCCGGAGCCCTAAATGCTGTCGGCGATGGAGGGGAGACGCAAAGGCCCCGTGAAGTGTTTTTAATCAACCGCTGTCTCGTGTGAGTGTAGCTCGGAAGCTTCCTGGCAGGGTGGCCCCTTGCAGTTCCCTGTCTGTGCGCAGCATGAGTGGGGGGTGAGTCTCTTCCTGTATTTTCCTGAGTTCCCTGGTGCGGGTGGGAGCGCAGCAGAGGCCCACGTGCTTCTCTCCAGAAAGAATTAGCCAGATTGTTTCAGCTTTGCATTGCAACCTGGGTCGTGGAAGGACTCCTTCGCCGCGCTGCTGTGAATGTAGAGCACTGTGCCTTTTTAATTTGTCATGTCCCATCTGCTGGGCGACCTCTGAGAAGGGTGGGAGGGCAACCAGGAATCCTTGAAGCACGTGAGGGTGAGGGGAGGCCTTCTAAGGACAGAGAACTGAGCAGAGGAGGGAGGAGGCTCAGTTTTAGACGCTTTTTGAGGCGGAAAGGATCAGCACAATTCAGAGGAAGCTATGCTGTGATAACACAGCAAGATACTAGAGCTCAGGAGAGATCGGGGATGAATGTACTGGATTCCATGTTGTATCCATAGTCATTTTTATCGGGGGTCTTTTCATGGCGAGGGATTGACTTCAGTGCTTTGCCAGCGAGCAGGGAGTCAGTTTCTGGCTGAGCCATTGTCTGTCTCGACTGCCTCTGCTGGGCTGTTCTGCCACCCTCTGAGCCTGGACGTGGAGGGCTTCTTCTTTCAAAGCTTCTGCCCCGCTGCCTGTGCCATTAAAGGTGGTGCCACCGGCACGGTGACGCTTCCAGATTGTTCCTGGCGGTGCCAAAAGCTTTGTGCCCAGGAGCTGTCGAGTGGTAGCAGCTCCCATGGGACTTTGAAGCCAGGAATAGCTTTGCTTGGAAAAATATCCTTGGTTTTATTTCTTTTAACATTGATCTGGTGACAGGGTGCAAAGAGCTGAGGCGGTGGTACAAGAGGAGCTGCTGTGCTGCTCGGTTTGGATGGGCTTTAAACCTCTGTTGGTTGTGATAGTGGGAGGTAGCACTGCAGGTATGAGATGAGGTCTGTGCTCTGCAAAGATTCTGCGTAGGCTCTGTGAGGTGTTCATGTGGCTTAACCCCACCAAAACCTGCTGTGAGAACCACTCTGCTCCAACACCTGCATCGCAGAGGCACCGTGGGGAGCTGTGGCACCAGCATCCACAATTCTGCACCACCGCTGCCTGCTCCTCTGTCCTGGAACGGACTCTCTGGGTGGAGGCCAAAATGCACAGGGCAGTTTGAAGGGTTGTGTTGGCTCTGCTAGCCACTCCAGGTGGGTTAGTTGGGCTTGTGGTCACGTCCAGAAGGATCTCCAAGGTCGGGGTTTCTTGTGATGTTGTTTCTTGGCAAGCAGCAGCTGCAGATGAGCAGGGTGTGCCCGAGTGTGGGGCTGCACGTCTTCACTGCTGGCTGGAAAGCCTTTTCCCTTCCCACCTTGTGCCCTACCGGGGCTGCTGCAGAAGGGCTTCTATGTCCATGGAAAACACCCACGTTCTGAAGGGATTTGGGATGTCTCCTTGTCAATTCACATGGATCCAAACAGCTGAAGTGAGATTCCCCTGGGGGGGAAAAGGCATTGAGTAGCCAAGCAGTGTCCCCTGTGTCCTGCCTCACCTGCAGCATTGGAGGACAACCTGAAGCTGTTTGGCTTTGAGGAGAGAAGAAAGGAAGGAAGGACTGCTTCCCTGCTGACTCACTCACACCTTCCTCCAGGCTGGCAGCAGGGAGCAGGATCGATGTTTAACGTTGGCTCATCTCTGAGTCACAGAGGTCTTGACCTGGGGCGTTCAGCTGCCCTCAGAAACAGAAATAACTTGTTTCTCCTTGCTCCCTCCATCAAACCAGTCACGTCAGACCTTGTCAGACCTTCCAGGCTGCGTTGAGCAATACTGACACTACCGCCTGCCTGAGCTGCTTCATCTCCCCACCACGGGGCAGCTGCAGTTTGAGAAGATGTGCTGGGAGCTGGTTCCGTTGGGCTGTGGTCAGAGCCCAGCGTGCCCTAACAGCAGCAGGAATTGAGGAGAGACCCAGTGCAGCTGGTGGTTTGGGAGGCAAATTGCTCTCTGCTCCATCATTTCCATGTCTGAGCTGCTCGTGTACAGTGAAGGTCCCTGGATCAGCACTTTAAGACTTCATCTTCGCTGTTACCTCACGTGTTTCCACTCTAAACGGACTTCAGCAGGTGACGAGCTTCGCCCTAACAACTCCTGCAGTGGATCTGTGCTCAACAGCTTGCGCTGCCCTGCCTGAGGAGCAGCTGAGGGAACTGGGGAGAGGATTGAGGAGGCTCAAGGGAGACCTTCTTGCTCTCAAATTCAAGGGGTTGGTCTCTTCTCCCAAGGAACAAGCAATAGGCTGAAAGGAAATGGCCTCAAGTTATGATGAGGAAGGTTCAGGATGGATGTTAGGAAGAATGTCTTCCCTGTAAGGATTGTCAGACACTGACCCAGGATGGTGGGGCAGTCCCCATCGCTGGAGGGATTTAAAATCCATGGAGATGCGGGATGAGGGATAGGAGTTAGCGGTGACCTGTCAGCACTGGGTCAGTGGTTGGACTCAAGTCTTAAAGGTCTCTTCCAACCCAAGCCATGCTGTCACTGTCCTTCCACCAACCCCGAGCAGGGCAGGTTCCTTGCGGCTGCAATGCCAGGTTCAGCAGCCTCAGCACCCCGACACCCACCCTCCAGTGCCAGAGGTGCTGTGCGTGGCCCAGTGCTTCCGTCAGCACTGCCAGCGTGCTCCTGCCTCCCCGCTGGCTGTCAGGGCTCGATGGAGGATTAATCAGTGATGGTCTCTGCAAGTCAGGAGGGCAGAGCTCCGTTTCCCTACCCTGTGCTGCTTGAAGCTTTCAGATCCCACCCCAGGAGGGTCAGCCATAGGAACAGGCAGAATTAACCCTATACAGGCGTGGTTCCTCAGTAAATTGTGCTCTGATTTCCTCTCATCCAGTAGCAATCACTTCTAGGCAGCTCCAGCACTGCCTGGCCTTGCCTTGCCTAGGGAAGTCCTGCCTATACTCTAGCAATAGTCCCCATTTCATCAGGGGGTATAAGAGGCACGAGCTGAGGGCCAGCTGAGCGTGGGAAGCCCTGAGCCCCCAGTTTAGTCCACACTGGGTTCAACATCTCAGAGAGCTGAGCTCATGGTGATGCTTTGAAGAGACTCGAGCTGCCTGGGCTGAGGGAGAGCGCCTGCCTTACGAGCAGAACCACCCCAGCACTGGTTTTAACTGGAAGGCAGAACCACACCCAGTCCCACCAGCACAGGGTTGGGTCTGGGCTCGGAGCCGGCGATGAATTCTCATTTTAAAGCACTGTATCCTTACTCCTGCATGTCGAGTTCCGCGTGCGTGCGTGCGTGTGCGTGTGTGCGTGCGTGCCTGTGCGCTTGCGTCCGTAGTTTAGAGCGAGTGTGACCAGGAGGAATCCCCCCCGAGAAGCATGTCTTTAGTGTCGTGCTCTACGTGTTTGACTGCACACGCAGGTGTTACCACCAAGCAACTGAAGTCTTGAGAATTGTACTTTTAAAAAAAAAAAAGGAAAAAAAAAAAAACCAAAAAGATTATTTATTTGGGTTCAAATATTTTTGAAATATAAAAAAGATGAAGAATCGGGTGTATTTTGGTGGTTTGTTTTTTAAAAGCTTCGAATTCTCGGCGTCGTACGTCATGGTGAAATTCTTCTTCATTTTCCTGTGCTTAATTAAAAAGTGGTTCTGCCTAAGCTCGGTGCTCAAGAGGGTTTGGGAAATATCCCATGGGATGGTGATTCCACGAGGGCTTTTAGGGTTGGGGCTTGTGTGTAGGAAGCAGGATCCTCAAGGCTGAGACCAGGAAGACTTTTCGTCTTGTGGAGCTGAGCGTGGAGGAGGTAGCCCGCTCCCACCGTGTCCTTCCCAGGTGGGTGAATGTGGGTGGCACTGCCTGAGCCCTGTCTGCTGCTCCCACAGCCAGGGGGATCACGCTGGGCATGAGGCTGAGGGTTTACCTGGTCCCGGTTGTGTTAGCAAATGGTCAAAGGGTTGGTTGCCCCACAAGGGGTTCTGTCCCCCATGTGGGAGGGAAGAGGTAAGAGCGAAACAAGGAGGCACTGCTGTGCCACAGCCAGTGCCATCAGGGAGGTGCTGGGAGAAGGCACTGAGGCGTGCTGTGATCCCGGGTACTTCAGCAGCTCCAGGAGCTGGGTGCGGGTACCTCCCCTTACAGGACAGGCAGCCCTGGGAGCGGGAAAGTCGCTGCAAAGGCTTCCACCTCTTCCCTCAGAGCTTTCAGCTCACCCCGGTACTTCTCTTCCTCCAGTTTCTCTTTGAATTCCTTCAGCGTGGCCTTGGGGCTCATGTCCTTCTGCACACGCAGCGTCAGCTCGATCCCTGCCACCGGGAGAGATGCATCTGTGTGGGCCCTCATGGCCATGGTGTCTCCTTGCCCAGAGCAGCTGCCCTGGCCCTACAGGAGCGACTGCCAGAGCTGAGACTCAGCCCCACGCACATCCTGCCCCTGCCTGCCCTCACCTCTGTGGATGTACTGAGCCACCTTGCGGAAGTCATCCTGCCGGAAGCCTCGGGAGGTGAGAGCTGGCGTCCCAAACCGCAGGCCGCTGGGGCGCAGGGCGCTGACGTCACCTGCACCACAACATCACAGGTCACCAAAGCAGGACCCCAACCCAGCACCCACAGGCTGTCTGCCCGGATCCCAGTGCCCAGGAGCTGGGAGAGGTCACAGCGTGCGGAGCTTGTGGGACCCCTCACCGGGACATGTGTTCTTGTTGCAGGCGATGGAGCAGATCTCCAGCACCCGCTCGGCCCGGCCGCCATCTGTGCCTCTGTTGCGCAGGTCCAGCAGGATCAGATGGTTGTCGGAACCACCTGAAACGAGAAGGGTTTGGCGAGGGGTGTGAGATTGCAAAAAGGCTTGGGGTTGCAGCAGAACCTGCCAGGGCTTTGGGAGCAGAAAGGGGCTGCCCTCAGCAAGGGAGAGGAGCTTTGAGATATCTAGAGGAGCTGTGATGCCTCCTAGCTCAGCCCTCATCCTCACCCGTGACGATGTCGTAGCCCATCTCCATCAGTGCTGCCGACAGCGCCTGGCAGTTGGCCACCACCTGCTGCTGGTAGGCCTTGAACTCAGGCGTCATGGCCTGCTGCAGCGCCACGGCAATCCCTGGGGAGGAAGGCAGAACCCAGTGAGGTTTTTAGGGGTTTCCCACTAGCTGAGATGGTGACTGCCCCAGCCTGGGTACATACCTGCGATAGCGTGGTTATGAGGGCCTCCTTGCAGCCCGGGGAAGACCGCCTGGTTGATGAGGCTCTCCAGGTTGTAGAGGGTCTCCTTGCCTGTTTTGGGGTCTACGCTGCGGGTGCCTGTGGGATGGGAGGGCAGGGTCACTCCTGAGGTGACCATGAGCTGCTTTTACCCCTTGGCCTCTCCGAGCAGGGATGGTGGTTGCTCCTCTTGAAATCTGGGCTATGGTCGGTCCTGGGAAGCTCCCAGGAGGCTCTAGACCTTCCTGCCCTCCCTCCTTCCCAGCTAGAGGAGCAAAAACCTTCAACTTGCAGCTCCCCAGCTCGAGGAGAGAGTTTCTCCCAGCCAGGTCAGGCACCTTTGCGGTAGAAGATCATGCCAGCCCTGCAGCCCCGCAAGGTCTTGTGGGTGGTGGTGGAGACAACATCACAGTGGTCAAAGGGGGAGGGCACCACGCCGGCAGCCACCAGCCCACTGATGTGGGCCATGTCAGCCATGAGATAGGCCCCGTTGTCATCGGCGATCTTCCGCATGCGAGCGTAGTCCAGGTTCCGAGAGTAGCAGCTGACACCTGCAGGGAGATGGCACGTGGAGGGGACAGGAGCAGATGCTTGAGGACCTTGGCTACTGAGCTACGGGCTTGAAGGAGCCACCTCTACTCCAGGTATGTCACCAGGGAGGGTAGTGAGGGTCTCATCTTTACCTGCTACAATCAGCTTGGGGTGGAAGAGGCGGGCATTCTCCTCCAGCCGGTCATAGTCGATGTAGCCGGTCTTGGGGTTTACCTGGGAAAGGAAGAGGAGGCTTCAGCCACCTGGGTGAAGCCCAGCTGCAGTGTCGTCCCACGGGAGAAGGTGCTAGGAGCTTGATGCTGGTACCTTAAGAGGCACAAAGACTTTTGACAACCACATCCTGGCTCTCACTGGAGCAGCTCACAGTACCTTGTAGGGCATGGACTCGAAGAAGACAGAGGTGGCAGAGATCTTCTTCTTGTCGGTCATGAACCCATGGGTGAGGTGGCCCCCATCAGGCAGATCCAGCCCCATGATCCTGCCGTGGGGCTCCACCAGAGCCGTGTACACCGCAAAGTTTGCAGGTGACCCTGCAGCAAGAGCACACGGGGACAGTTACAGGCGCTGGGACACGTTGAGACTGGTGCAGCTAGACTGGCTCTCCTGAGCACCCCCTTTACCTGAGTAGGGCTGGACGTTGACTCCCCACTTCTGGGGGTCGAGCCGGTAGGCCTGCAGGGCTCGCTTCTGGCACAGCCTTTCCAACTCATCTACAAACTCAGTCCCACCGTAGTACCTGCCGGTAAAGGATGGGGCAGGGGTTAAAACCAAACTCTGGACTCAGAACAGTCCCTGTGACCAAGCTGGGTGATGACATATTGATTGGACAGCTGCTGCAGACATGACCCTGCTGAGGTTGCCCATGCATGGCCAAGGAGAGAGGCTGCAAGGGTCAGATCTTTCACAGGAGAAGCCTGGCTGCAGCAACAGGACATCATTTACTCTCCAGAGGTGAGGTCTGGCTGTGTGGGATCTCCCCTCCCTGTGAGGGTCTGACTCGGGTGGGACTCAGCCCCTGTCCTGTACCTCTGTCCTGGGTAGCCCTCAGAGTATTTGTTGTTCATGCAGGATCCCAGCGCCTCCAAGACTGCTCGGCTCGCAAAGTTCTCCGATGCAATTAACTCCAGCCCCAGCTTCTGCCGCTGCTTCTCCTTCTTGATGATGCTGTGAACCTTTGGGGGAGGAGAGAAACAGCTTCATCTGGGCTGGCTCTGCATGAGGTGGGGAGGATCTACGGTAGGGGATGAATTCTCTGAGGGGAGAGGGCATGGAGAGGGCCGGGATAGGTGCTGGAGAAGGGAGAGGAGATCCTTTCTTGCAACAGCAGATCTTAAACTGTTCCCATGTCCAGTCACAGGCCATGTGCAGGGGCTGGAGCACAAATGCTCTGAGGAGCAGCTGAGGGGACTGGTAGGGGTTTTACTGTAAAAAAGGAGGCTCAGGGGAGACCTCCTGGCTCTTGGCAACTCCCTGATAGGAGGCTGGAGCAAGATGGGGGTTGGTCTCTTCTCCTGAGGCAAGTGACAAGATTGAACAGCCTCAGGTTCTGCCAAGGGAGGTTTAGGTTGGTCCTGAGGAACAATTTCCTCCCTGAAAGGGTTGTCCAGGCCTGGCGCAGGCTGCCCAGAGCAGTGTTGGAGTCCCCATACTTGGAGGGGTTGCAAAGCTATGCAGACATGGTGCTAAGAGACAGGGGTTAGTGGGGTCCTGCCAGTGCTTTGGAATCAGTGATCTTGAAGGTCTCTTCCTACCCTGTTTTGGGCTGGAGAGCTAAGGGTAACTGCCATGGAGACTGGTGGTAGGCTGGCTGCTCTGGTGAGGACATTAGAGCTTCAAGCAGAGGGGTATAAGCAGTAGATATGGAGTGTTGGCCATGTTATCTGCAGATGGTTGGAGAATGCCCTCCCTCCGCCCCTCAGTGAGAACACAAGAGTATGGATGGGTCCCACCAGGTCAGCCTCAGACTGTCTGCCTGATGCATCCCTGGCTCCAAGGGGTCACCAACCACCACAGCTGCCCGTCAGGGGTCTAGGAAGAGGCTCTCACCTCTGGGTCATTGCTCTCCAGTGGTTCCATTACCATCCTGTTATGGGAGGCCCAGAGCTCTGCACTGGGGAGGCCCCTGTTGCCTTGTGTTGAGTTTGCCATCCTGTTGGGTTTGTGATCACCTGTTAATGGAGAGGGAAGTTTGTGGGATGGCAGCAGGGCTGGGTGCCTCTGCACTGCAATCTCTGCATCCTCCCTGTTCCCATCCCACCTCTTCCAGGGAAGACAGGCAGACCAGTCACTGAGTGAGGAAAACAGACAACTGACAGGCTTCTCCCACTGAAATAAGATCAGTTAATTCACTATAGTGCTTTGAGAATTTCAGATACCTCCCCATGACCACCCCACCTAGACTCACCCTGTACGGCACCTGGCCAGACACTTGGGGACACGATGAACCCACATGGACCCAAGCAGATCAGCAATACAGCTAATGCCTTTCCCTCTCAGTCCTGCATATCCATAAGCCTTGGGGCTTCTAGGAAATGCTGGAAAAATCTCAGGTTCCCTGCACACTTAAACCTCCTGGCTCCTCTCCCTCGTGTACAGCCATGAGGGCAAACCCCTAGGAGGTCAGAGTCCAGCCTCAGCCCTGAACTGAAGCATGTGGAGCTAGGCCCTGAAAAGCAACAGCTCTGCCTCAGGTTGACTCTGTGTCCCCAGCCCCTTTGGCATGAGATTATAATGCAGAGCACACACTCGGGGAAGGCATGACAGCCTGGCTTCTGCCTTGGCTGAAAACAAAGCATCTCTTTACCTATTAATCCTGCAAGGCCGGTGCAGGGTCGTGAGCAGGCTATTAAGCAATTGCGCTTAGTTTACTTGTGCCAAGTTGCTCAAGTCAACTCAGCCTGAGCCTGCTGCAGGAAGCCCTCCTGCTCCAGCCCTGGGATGGGATCCCATTGCCAGGAAAGCTGGAATGGGCTGGGGGGAAAGGGCTGCGAGGGCCTGGGGCAGGGTGCAGTGCGCTGCCTTTGAGCAAGATGGCAGGGTCCACTGTGTCCCCACAGTGCTTCCACACAACTGCAGAAGTCTTGGAAGGGGGTATGAGCTCCCTATTCCCCCCTAAGGATGGGATATCCAACCCACACTCTCCCCCATTTCCACCCTCATGGTAGGCCACACAGATCACCTGCTGCAGGTACAACCTCCAGCCCCGAGGCAACATCCCCTGCCTGGCTCCGTCCCCTCCCCGCATCCCGGCTCCATCACCCCTCTAATCACCCTCCCGCACCTCCGAGAGGTTCTCACTGCGCCGCTTCCGCCCCCACCCTCCCGCGGACAGTAGGATCTGAGCTCTCAGCTCGGCTCTCCATCGCTCGCTCGCTCGCTCGCTCGCCCGCCCGCCCCCCAGGACCCCGCACACTCCGTACCCGCAGCCACCCCGAACCGCAGTCCCGCTCCGCCACCGCGCGGGATCCCGCGCGCCTACCATAGCCCAATTGGACACACCTCCTCCCGCGCCTCGACCAATCAGCGCCTCGCTTCGTCTCGGAGAGGGGGAAGTGGTCGGACCAATCAGCGAGTCGCTTTTCCCACCTCCCCGCGTCCTATTGGTCCGCGCCGAGGCGACGCTGCCAGCACGTGGAG
>VZRI01028826.1:49549-72399 GCA_013397515.1 Upupa epops
CACCCCCTGCTGTCACTTCCCCCTGGTGCCACCTCCCGCACACTGTCACCCCCTGTTGTTACTTCTCCTGCTGTCACCCTCCACTGTCACCCCTCTGCTGAAACCCAGCCCTGCTGTAACCCACCCCGGTCACCCCCTATTGTCACCCCCCATGACAGCACCCCTTGCTGTCACCTCATGCCGTTCCTCCTCCTCCTCTGGCATCACCCTTGTGCCATCACCCCGCAGCCCCAGCCCTGTTGTCACTGATTGTTCCCTGCAGTCTGGGGGTGCCTCTCTGCTCCCCCCATGAGCAGAAGAATGGGGACCACCAAACACTCTTCATGGGGCAGGGAGTGTTTGCAGCCACCCCAAGGCTCCCCAGGCGGGTTCAATGTGCCAGGCCATGGCAGGGGAACCTCAGTACCCAGTGGGTGTCCAGATGCTGCCACAGGGAGAGGAGTGGAAAGGGTCTGGGTTTTCTTTGGTTGGCTTGAGGTAGCCCGTGATGGCACTTCAGGGGTTAAACAGATGCACTACAAATTGAGGAAGAACTTTAGGGAATAAGAGATCCTACTAAACTCCCCGTGATCCCAAGCCATGGGAAAATAGGGTGAGACAGCGTGAGTCACGGTGGAGAGGAGCAGCATGTGGAAGGGGACTCGCCTGGGAGACCCCGTGAGTGCAGCCATCGGTGCCACCTCTCCAGAAGGCACCTGTGATGGGAACAGCCTGTTCACTGATCTCCATCATCTCCTGGGTTCCACTCGTTGGTGACACGAAGATGAGGGATGTGGGTTTCCACGGTTCAGCTGCTGTGGGGATGTTGTTCTGCCAACGCTGACACCAGCAGCAAAATCTGGGTGGGTTCCTCTAGTCCCCAGGGTTTCCTTGGCACACTGAGCTGCGGCAGCGTTGTGGGGCCACCCCAAAGTGACCAGGGCTGCAGCAAACGGAAGGAGCTGAGAGTAAACCTCTTCTTTTTTATTATTATAATTTATTTCCTGGCTGAAATCCTCTCTCAGGACAGTGAGCCGGTGGTTCATGTGGGTGACGAGCTTTGTGGGAATCCAGGGACTTCCCATGAGGTACGTAACCGGGTTTGTCTTGCAGTGTCTGGGCTGAGGTTGTCAACCTCCCCTGATCCGTGGGAACTGCAGACAATAGCACTGTGTGCTGTTACGCTTTCAGGACTCCGGCTTGCTGGTGATGGAGAGCATCTCTTCTTCTCCTAACCCCTTCTCTGCCTGTTCCCCCACCGTGCAACCTGAGAACGGCACCACCGCACAGGACTACCACTCAGGCCTCCAGAAGAGCATGCACGTCCTCTCCATGGTAGTGTACAGCATCGCCTGTTTGCTGGGGGTGACAGGGAACGGCCTCGTTATCTGGATTGCAGGCTTCAAGATGAAGAAGACAGTGAACTCTGTCTGGTTCCTTAACCTGGCCATCGCTGACTTCATCTTCACCTTTTTCCTGCCTCTCAGCATCATCTACACCGCCCTGGGCTTCCACTGGCCCTTCGGGAAGCTCCTGTGCAAGCTGAATAGCACCATCGCCTTCCTCAACATGTTTGCCAGTGTCTTCCTGCTGACAGTCATCAGCATGGACCGCTGTGTTTCCGTGGCCTTTCCCGTCTGGTCTCACAACCGCAGAAGTCCGGAGCTGGCAGCCAGGATCGCCCTGGGAACGTGGGTCCTGGCTCTCATCCTCAGCTCCCCATACCTCATCTTTCGGGACACTGTGGTCAGCTCCAGGAACATCACCACTTGCTATAATAATTTCGCGCTGTCCGATGACTACACGTCCGAAGCAACGCGGAGGTTGTGGCGGATACGGCATAAAGCCATGATCATCACACGGTTCCTGTGTGGGTTCCTCATCCCTTTCACAGTGATTCTTATCTGCTACAGCGTCGTTGCTGTCAAGCTGAAAAGAAGGCAGCTGGCCAGCTCGGCGAAGCCATACAGAATCATCATCGCTGTCACAGTCTCGTTTTTCCTCTGTTATTTCCCCTACCACGTCTTCTCTTTGCTGGAAATATCCAAAAACTCTTCCAGTCACGAGATGAGAGTGGCTCTTTACATAGGGATCCCCCTGGTTTCCAGCCTGGCTTTCTTCAACAGCTGCATCAACCCCATCCTGTACGTCTTTGCGGGACCAGATTTCAAGGAGAAGTTTCGCCAGTCCATCCTGTCGACCTTTGAAGGGGCCTTCAGTGAGGAGTCTGTCCTGGGCAGCCTGACCAGCCGGCGGAAGTCCAGGTCTGCTTCGGAAGTGGAGATCCCGAGGGTCTGAGAGGGGTGGTGGGTGGCTGGGGCGGTTCTTTTCTCTGTGATTTCCCCCTGTTTCAGAGCTATCGTGGCAGGACTGGGGGATGCAGAGGGCTGTACATGCGATCGCAGTGCAGTGCGGTGTTTTGGGGGTAGCTCAAACCCACTCTGACTTATCCTGGGGATTAAAAACCTTCCTGGAGCTGCAGCAGGGTGGGAAAGTCCCAGTAGGTTTTACTCCCTGTGCCATTTCCTTGCTGCCTTGTTTCCCTGAACTTTTTCCATCCCCTGTGCTCCACCACATCTGGCAAAATATCTCCCTTGCTGGCCATGACTAGTGGCCAACTACAGCCTGGGTGGTGGCCACCATTTGTGGTGCTGTGTTGCCTCAGTGCTGCTGATGTTACAGCTTCCAGTATCCAACAGGTGACACTTCATGAGGGTCACTGGGTTTGTGACTGTGCCGGCGGAATTCTCTGCTTTCCTCTCCTGCTGGGGATCTGGAAGGCGAAGATCTCAGGTGCTCCCCATGCTGCCACCTTGGGGGGGAGACATCCGGGGACAAATTCCATAGGGATCAGTGACACGTGCATCTTTTAAAGACATAGGGAGAAATGAAATGGCTCCACATATTTCTGTAGGGTCTGGGATAGCTGCTGAGACATTCATCCCTTCCCCAAACATGCGGCAGGAGATGGGTTGTGCTCCGGTGACTCAGGTTTGATGTACAGCAGACTTTTGTCTGAGCAGTGCTTGTCTGCGTTTGCCTTCAGGACATTTCATACTTTAGGGGAATGACTGTTAAATCCTAATAAAGTGATGTAAAACACAGACATCCTGTTGTGTTGCCTGTGTGATAAAACCCTTGTTGATCCAGCCTGACCAAGAGGGCTCGACTGGTAACAGAACACCTAGATACAAGGATTAAAGCCCTGGAATTTGGAAGCAAACCGCTGGCCTTAGCAGCAACTCTCATGCTGAGGCAGCTTGTGCTTGAGCTGGGTGTGAGGACTTGCCTGGGGAACACTGTACACAGGGATCTGGTTGCCTGCCCATGGTTCTGGCTCGTCGCTGGGTTTCAGCGGGCCATTTGGAAACCAGTGGTTTGGAGAAGAGAGAAGAGGCAGTGTGGCTGAGCTGGGGGTGGGGCTGGCCAAGTTCCACATTGTTAGCTGCTCAAGGTGAAGACAGAAGGGAGTTTCCTCCCAGGTCTGGGTTTGATCAGCTCCTGAAACTCTTTAATTCTGGTTGAGTAGAAGAAGTGTCGGTCATGCAGTGAGATGCTTCACTCCCAGTCCCTCCAGGGCAGCAGGAAAAGCAGGTGACTGGATCACTCCTCCCTGTCCTGGGTTGCCCTGTCTGCCTGTGAAAAGCTACATTTGCCCTGTTCTCCTGCCAGAAACCGGGTTTGGGGCCTCCCTGCTCTGATGGCTGGAAAATACCTGAACACAGGAGTTTACACACAGCTCACTGCTCTCTGTGGGTGATCTTACCGAGCGAGAGCTGCCACTTGAAGATGTCAGGAGCTAATTATGGGTCTGCTGGGCCATGCAGTAGTAAATGAAGGTTGTGGTCCTACAGGCACGCAGGTACTTGACCTTAAATTCATGCACAAACCCACTGAGAACAGGGGCTGTAACAAGACCGCCCATCTGTCACGCGTAAGGGAATGGCGAGCCTTACCCTTTGCCACGAATTGCTTGCTGCCTGTCATGTGGATCAGACTGCAATGTTTGCAGTGCAGCACGCAGCTCCACGGCTGTTTACTCGCTCTGAGTGATAAACTATGGCATCGATTGCTGTGTCAAGGCTGGGCAGAGCAGCGTTTGCTCTCTCTGGTTCTCCTTATCTGTTTGCAGAACCCCTGTAATGCCGTGTGACAGGTCTCCCAGGGTGTTGGACTGAAGCCTTGGGCTCCTGTTGTGCCCCTCTCCTCACTCCTTGAAGGTCAGGACTTGAAGGATTGGCCTGGTAAAGAAAGAGGTTTTCTTAGTCACCGGGACATCCAAAGTGGGTACAGGATTCCCATGGGATGATTTAAATGAAGTGTCTGGGAACACTAATGGGTGACTAACTGGCATCATTACCTCCCTGGCATGCCAGCCAAGCCCAGCTGTGTTTCATCGCCTAACCTCGTGCAACTTCAACCCAAGGCCAAGCTGATCTCTCTCTTGCAATATCCCCCCCTGCCCCAGAAGTTGCAGCACATCGTTAGACCTAAGCAAAATCCCATTTCTTCACAAAACTAAACATCTCCCTGCCTGAAGGGGAAGGGGCTGAGGGAGCTTTCCGACAGCCACTGCTGCCAAAACACTGTTAGGAGGAAAAAGAGGGAAGGGAATGTTTTAGCGGTGGTAATGGCTATCGCTGTGTTACAGGGTGAGAGATGGGCCTGATCCCTTTGTGTGGTGGGAAACGGTACTGACATCAAAATAGCTGCCTAGGGGCCTGCTGCAAGAGAAATCTCCCGTTGTATCGAGTTCCTTCATCTCCAGACTGTCTCATTAGCACATTAGCAGTCCCTCACTCCTGTCGAGGAAGCAGGTTCATTCTCTCTGATACTTGAATTTGTCAGGGGTTTATCTAGAAAAGCTTGAATGACAACAGGAAGGGGGATTTTTTTCTCTCCAAAGGCAACCAACCAACCCAGAGAGATGGAACGGCTTTTCTGGCAGGTGTGCCCTGCTCTGACGCAGCTTTGCTCTCAAGGCTCTTTCACCTGCAATCGGATGGGTGGAACAGCCTGACCCCCTCCCCGGTATTTGCAATCATTGAGAAAGGTACTGAACTCACCGCCCCGCTGGTGTGAGGCCCCTCATTGGTCCCACGGAGGGGCCGATCCAGCAGCCCTGCTCATACAAACAGCAGGAGGGGATAGGCTGAGCCCTTGAGGTGTGAGGGCTTCAGACTGAGCCACTGGGTCATGTGGAATTATAGTTTTGGTCAGAGTAGGGTCTAGCAGGACGGGAAGATGTTCTTATGTCATGAGGAAACAACTGTGGTGCTTTAATTGTGCTGAGGGACAATCACAGTGTAACTGGGGCTTGTGGCACAGCTGCTTCTGTAACAGACAGGATCTCAGCTGAGGATGTACGAAGAATCTGAAGGAGTTAAAGCCTGGGGTGAATTCCAACACACAGCAGGTCCTCCACAGCCCTGGAGGCTGCTCTACCCAGCAGTTCTGTGCTCTTTAAGAAGGTATTTTCTTTTTCCTTGGGACCATGGAAATAGAAACTGGGCTGAGAATAGGTGAAAAGGGAGGAAGGAGTGGGGGCCTTGAAAGTAGCAGCGGCATGAAGTGACACTGGGTGAAAATGAATGGGAGGGAGACTGCTGCAGGTGAGGAAGTTCTCGTTAAGGAGAATTTAATTAAGGAGAACTTAATGAGGCAATAAAAGCCTGTGTGAAAACCAGCAGTCCTCTGCCTTTCTTCTGGGTGAGACTGCTCTGGTGAGTAATGTTTTTGAATGCCCCACGCTTGAGCTTGAGTGTGGACATGTTAGGTAAGGCCCAGTGAGAGACTGCATGGGGTCTGAGAGCAGGACCTCTTCCACATCCCACAGCCAGGAAGCAATACAGAGGTTTGGTACTGGTGAGAAGCTTCTTTGTGAAGAAAAGATACTGGTCGTAAGCCAAACCTACCCCAGATCAGCCCTTCTGGGTGAGGGTCTCATCCAGCACAGAGGTTAATCTGCTGGTCCAGGCTCAGTCCCCACTGGCACCAAACTGGGCAGGGAACAAGGTGCTCTTTGCTGATTGTGCTCTGTTCCTTCTCGGCACCTCTTCCAGCTCCTGCTGAGCTGGATGGGGTTGGGTTGGTATCAAGTATTTCTTTACACTCTTTATACCCATGGTCCATCTCCATGCAGATGGAGAACTGAACTCTGCTTCTATTTGCAAGTCCCCTCTGTAGTGACCAGTGACTCAAGTCATTCCTGTAGCCTGCACAGGACGTGATGCTCTGTTTGTAGAGGAGCTGCAGCTTAGTGCAGTAAGTGAGGAGTTGTGCTAGGACTGGGCAGGTAGGAAGGAGAGGAATGGACTGTGTGGCTGTTCCGACTCCCTCAACTGATATTTCTCTGTCCAGTTCAACTGCTGTTGTCCAAAGGTGGGTGGAAAGGCAAAGCACAGCTGTAAACAGGAGGTGATGGATGTTAACTGTACATTACTCAGAGTTTGCAGGGCAGAACTGCACACACAGAGCAAAGCAAAAGGCACCACTGCAGGCTTTTGTTTTGAGGCAGCCGAGTGTTCAAACCCTCAGTCAGCTTGAGACGTTTGTCTGTGCAGTGACCTGTTAAATGCAGGGTAATTCCAGCGAGCCTCTGCCTCTTTGTCTGAAGGCTGGTTGGAGATAACCCTGTCCCCGCACAGCAGCTGATGTGGCAGATCTCTTAGTCATTGTCAGACTGAGCCGGAACTGAGGACGTGGTTAGGAAAACAGGAAAGCAAACTGACCTCGGCGAGGCTTTCAGTCAAAGCTTCAAGACTCAGGAAGAACAGGGCTGTCACAAAACGGGTCGGTGCCTATTTCCTGCAGACAGCCAAACAGCAATAACTGATAAAACTGTGTGTTATCTGTTTATATATTCCTTCGTTGTAGATAAGCACCTGCTCTGCCTTGAAGCCTCCTTTCAAGGTGCTTTGCACAGGGAATTCTGGTTTTTCTCAAGAAATGACAGATCTGTGAGACACTGGAAAAGGATGCACACAGGGTTCCAACCCTGGAAGTGTTCAAGGCTGGGCTGGATGAGGCTTGAGGCAATCGGGTCCAGTGGGAAGTGTCTCTGCTATGGCAGGGGTGTTGGAATCAGACAGGTAAGATAGACAATGCTTTTGAGAAGCAGCTGTTGGGAGAGATCAAACCCCTTCACAGGGCTCAGTGAAGATGACATCAAGAGGTTCCTTTGGTGTACAATGCCTGATAATTCCTGCTGTCAGGGGGGTTGGTAGGTGAGTTTTAACATCCACCTTTTGTTAAAAAATAATCCCAATGTGAAGCAAAACAAAAAGCCAACCTGGCTGAGCAGTGATGGATGGGGCTCAGGAGACTGGGTGACAGCAGCATTTGTCTTCTCTCAGGTGATAGATGCAGGCTGTCATCCAGCCAAGCACTGGATGAGCAGTGCCCTTCACCTTGGCTGGATTCATAGCAGAGGCTGTTTTTGCATATCTTTGCCCATCAGGGTTGCATCTGGATTAAGAACAACAAACCTCTGTGAGCCAGTCTGTTCACATCCAGCAGATATCCAGAATTCCTTGGCTGACTGCTAATTGAATCGTTGTAAATGAAATAAAACCCGAGTACTCATCTTGAAGCAACAGTTTGTTAAACTCTTGTCATACGGAGAACACACTAAGATATTAACAAACCCCCTCTCCCTCGTGGATTTAAATCTCAGCTCCCATTCCTCTGATCGGAAAGCAGAGGCAGGAAAGACATCGATCTGCTCTGAGAAAACAAAGGCAGTAGCCCTATTAAAAAAAGGGATCAGAAGACAGGATCTTCCAGTTCTGTGGTTTGCTCAAGCAACATCAGGAATTTGGGGCAGCATGAATCAAACAGTCAGCGAATTCTGTGTGCCCTAAGGATACTGAAAAATGCTTCAGGGAAGGCTGCTAATTGCATTAAGGGTCAGCGCTTCATTCTGTGTTGTTTCTAGTTCTGCCTTAAACTGCTCTGCTGGACCAGCCTGTAGTGAAATCCTGCTCTTGGCTGACGCTGAAAGAGAAGTCTCTCTGCGGAGAGGCTAAAATCTCTCCGCTGCTCTGCCAAGAGGCTAACAAAAAGCTCAAGATCCTCTTCCCCTTTGTGTGAAAAGCCATAAACCAAAGAATCTACTAGGGTCAACAACCCTGAATCGACTGTGGAAGCACCAGCCTGTAAGCCTGTAAGAAAAAGATTGGGAACAGTGGGGGAAGTGAACCCTTGAGAGTGGTTGACTTGCTTACTCTTAAGTGTCATTCAGAAGAGGCTCTAGGAAAGGCAGAGGAAGGTTGCTGCATCTGTGAGGGTACAAAGAGGCTTATGGTGTCTCTGCTCACATATTTCAAACAGATGTCTTCGCTTTGTGAGCACACTAGAGCGGAGTGCTCAACATCTGGCAGCTGCTTGGTAGCTCCAGGTTCAATCACTGTCTTTCCCCAGCTCCCGGTCTGTTGGGAAAGCAAAAGAAAAGAGACAATTGATGAAGTTCTGGGATGCAGAAAGCAAGAAGCAAATGCAAAATGCAGGGAAAACGCTGTTCCATGAATATTTAAGATGTAAAGGGTGGGTGTCAGAGGGAAGGNCTATTCCAGTGCACCCTGCACTCCAGCAATAATTGAGTTTAATGGCTTTTTTTCTTGTGAGGAAAAGCTGCAGCAGAAAGTACCTTTAGGCTAAAAGCTGAAATTCTGATCCATGAAACGCTGTTCATCTCAGAATGGAAAAGTATAATTTAAACCAGCTTTTAGCCACCCAATTAGTGGGGGGAACATGGTGCTTAGACCTCTATTTAGAGGGGTAGGGGGTGCTGGTGAGACCTTTAGCCTCCTGTGTCTGTGCAGGATGACTGGAACTCTGTCAAATCTGGAAAGGACATGNCTAGAGTCTGTGGAAACAGCTCATAAGGCTAGGAACTGGTTGTGTCAACACCTGCCTCTAAGCGTTGTCCTTTTCCAGGTGCGTTTGGTGAGCAGCACTGGCAGCAGCAGTGACTTTCTCCTTTATCAGCTTCTTGCTGCAAATGTCACAGGTGTTTTTCTCTAGTTTAACCCATGGATGTTGCAAGGGGAGCCCTGATCAAGAGAGGGTCTTCTCCTCCTCTACTCTGCACTAGGGAGATAGTATCTGCGGTATTGTGTCCAGCTGTGGGCCCCGGTTCCAGAAGGGCACAGAGCTGCTGGAGGGTGTCCAGCGTAGAGCAACGAAGATGATGAAGGGAGGAGAGCAGCTCCCTGATGANTGGAAAAGTATAATTTAAACCAGCTTTTAGCCACCCAATTAGTGGGGGGAACATGGTGCTTAGACCTCTATTTAGAGGGGTAGGGGGTGCTGGTGAGACCTTTAGCCTCCTGTGTCTGTGCAGGATGACTGGAACTCTGTCAAATCTGGAAAGGACATGGCTTTTGTCGCAGGGTTGTGTGATTNCAGTCCGAGAAGGGCAGAGCTGCTAGAGGGTGTACAGTGTAGAGCAACAGAGAGGATGAAGGAAGGAGAGCAGCTCCCTGATGAGGAAAGGCTGAGGGAGCTGGGTTTCTTGAGCTTGGGGGAGAGGACGCTGAGGGGGGGAACTCATTCATGTCTAGAAATGGGTGAGGGCTGGGTGTCAGGAGGATGGAGCCAGGCTCTGCTCAAGGGCATCTGGTGCCAGGACAAGGGGCACTGGGTGCCAGCTGGAACAGAGGAGGTTCCCTCTCAATCTCAGCAGGACCTTTTTCCCAGGGAGGGTCCTGGAGCACTGGAAGGGGCTGCCCAGGGGGGCTGTGGAGTCTCCTTCTCTGCAGACGTTCCAGCCCCACCTGGCTGTGTTCCTGTGCCACTGGGTCTGGGGGATCCTGCTGTGGTAGGGGGACTGGACTGGGTGATCTTTTGAGGTCCCTTCTGATCTCTTATGATTCTATGACAGCTGTGAGCAGTTTTCTTCACTTAATTTCCAGAAAAGCTTCCTCCTCTCCTAACAGCGATGAAGACGCTGAAGACCCACCATCACAGCAGCAGTGCCAAAGACAAGCCTGGAGCTCGGCTGCCCCTCTGGATACAGGTGTGTGGGAGCTCCCAAACCTCCTACTTCGCCATCCCTGCGCATCGGGACTCTCGCAACCCCACTGAAGGTCATTCCCCACCACACCGTGTTGTGATTTGGGTGTGGAAAGGCCGCAATCCAGACCAGCTCTCAGGGTCCCCCAGCCAGCATCACTGGGGCAAGATGGCGCCGGCAGCAGCTGCCCTCAGGGAAGGGGCGGGGGGGGCGTCGCCTGATGCCCGCCCCGCGCGCGCTGCCTCCCTGCCGCCATCTTGGACGCGGGGAAGCGGAGGGGCCGAGCTCCGCTGAGCCTCCGCCTGCCCTCCCCCCCACCCCCTCCCCTCGGCCGTGCTGGTCCTTCTCCCGGGGCCGGGGGCCGCAGCCGGCAGGTAAGGCCTTCCGAAAGGAACCCGCTCAGCCCGCTGTGTGCGGGCAGGACATCTCTTCCCTACGCCCCGCCATCCCCTTCCCCACATAAGGTTGCGTAGCCGGAGGAAGGGACTCGGTCGTCCTCTCCTCAGGTTGGATCTTGTGGGGCCGGCATCTCCGCGCAGTCCCTGCTCTGGGCTGCCAGGAGCAGCTCGCAGCTCCGACAGGTGAAGGGGAGCGGCGTGTTCGCTCCATGCCCGGGACTGCGCTGTGGCCAGGCCTCTGCCTTAGGGAAAGGTAGGGAGAGGAGGGAAGGGGGATCGTCAGGGACTCGCCGTGGGCTACCTGGGTGGGTTGCCCCCACCTCAGGCCGCGTGTAACCCCATGGAGCAGCAGGGAGGTGTGTGGGGTGGAAGGGTTGACCCTCTGTGCATTTAGCTCGGGGATGGGTTAGTGTGGAGGGTCCTTCTGAGCTCCCTTGGGGAGGTGGGTGAGAGGGTTCAGCTTCCCTCCAGCCTGGGAGGACCAAGTGTTTTAGGGCTTTACATATCCCGTACCGTTATTCCAGCCTCTACTGCTTTCTGTGTGGATGTACTCGCTGCTTCATGGAGGTGTAAAGCCAGGGGGAATAGCGAGTCATGTGCACACAGCACAGTAGTGGTTGTGTCCATCGTGCTGTCTCTGTGCAGCCCTAAAGAAAGGGTAGGGGTGTGTGTGTGTCACAGCCTGCTCTGTGGGCTCTGTTTTCCCGAACCTGGGAAGATTATTTTTGCCCCTCACACCGGAGGGTTACGGTCCCATGTGGAGTCCCTTTCTTTACCCATCTAATAAAGTTTTGTGAGCTTGCTGTCATCCCAACATCTACTTTGAGGTTGATACACATCGGTCTTACCCTACAAATGCACCTTTCCATCTCCACACACACACTGTAGCCCACTTGTTGCTGCTGAAGTACATCTACAAGAAAGTGCTTGACCTATGGTTGTTTGAAGAGCTGGAGTTCAGTGTTGCTTGTGAATATGTCAGCATCTTCCTGTGGTGTAATGTGCAACATGAGCAGTGATCAGGACCTGACAACTCTTTCACATCTCTTAATTCTCCTAATCCATGGAGTAGGGAAGGTAACACAGTTGGAATAAAACCTCAATGCTGTGTCTTCAGAACACTGTGTGGGTATCTTCAGTAACATTAAAAGCTGTCTGTATGTTGTACCCATCTAATTACACTATCACAGTGCTTTCAGGTGGTGGTCTGAGACCTAAAAGCATTTCCAGTTCCTGCTCACTTTGGATTTGTTTCTTTAACGTCTTTGTGACTATTTGACAGATGATGGCCATTAGTTAAGAATCAATTCCTAAGAAGTAGGTTTTAAATTCTCATATTACTGAGTGCTTAGTTGGGGAGGGATCTAGTAGTGTAATTGAGCAGGATCTTTGTAGCCTTGGAGGTTTATCTGGAAGGGAGGGGGGGGTCTTGCTTTGGTGATAGAGGGGACACATCAGGTTCTAGTAGGGTGAGAACATGTAGACGTACAGATTGTATTGCTGAAGTGGTTGCTGTTTGGGCTGTTCTAGCACTGTTTAGAAGTTTTGATGACAGGGAGGATTTAATTCACAGCAACTGAGTACAGCGCAAGCACTTCACAGAGAGGTTTGTGTTAGGAAATTCCTGACTTCGGCTGTTAACTGAAAACTAATTGGGTACAATTTGTGTGATGAACTCAAACTGAGCAGTAGTATGTCTGGCTGCAAAGGTGGGATGAAGGACTTCATTGCCCTGGGCAGCTGTAAGTAAGAAAACTGCTGTTTTTCTTCTGGCTGCTCCTTTGGAGTGCTTAATAGTCGATACACTGTCAGGTTTTTAAGAACAGATTACATCTGACTCTTAGGTAATCAGGTTTTTCAGCAGGAAGATGTTTGCCAGGGAAGAAGTCATTGCTTTATCCTCATTTTTGTTTGGTTTGTTTTGAGTTACGCTGCTTGTATTTGGTGTTTTCAGCCCCCTATATAAAGCTAAAATGAATTCAAAACTATTGGGTTATTGATGCAGCAGTAGCCTGAGACTGTTAGAGTCTTGTTTTGTTCTATCAGTGTCTGCTGGTCAATGTGATTTATTGTTTTCTTTTATTTGAACAAAACATTGTAGTAGAAGCCATGAACATTTGCTGTTATAAAGGAGAATAAAAAGTGTGAGGGTGGAATCCCATCAAATCCTTGGTGAGCTCAGTGGTTTGACCCTTTGGGGGGAACAGAAATATTTATATAGATTTCCTCTTGATATTTTTTTTCTCCTGTTTTCACAGGGGAAATATTAGTATCAAAGAATGAAAACAGCTGCTTCAGCGAGTGGATGCATTGCACGAGAGATCGTTATTTACAGCTACCAGCTTTCTTGAGCTCTTCCTTACATTTCATCCTTATTTGTAAGTTTGTATTTTATTGCCAAGTGATGGAAAGACAGGCAGCTCTGGAAATGGGCTCTTCTAGCCTATTTAGTAGAGCCAGGAGCTTTCTTAAGCTCAATTCTGCCTCTGGCTGCCTTTATGATCTTGGAAAAGTCAGTAAACGCTGCTCAGTCCTAGAAAATGAACTGGATAGAAGAGAATCTGTGTGACTTGATGAGAGCCTGAGGAAAATGCTTTTAAAAAGTGTGGGAGGAACCCAAACCAAGACAAAAGCTGTTGAAGATAGGAGTTTGTCTGGGGGGAGGAGATCTTCAGAGCTATCTGTGGAGGGGTGTAGAGCTTGGTTGGGACAAGGTGAGGCAGGCTGGAGCCCCTTCTTCATTCCCTATTACGCCCTCAGACAGCTTTCTGTCAGGATGTATTTATTCCTGGTCCTATCAAAGTGGTGATAACAGCCATTTAAGACAGTGAAAAATGCAAGGGAATGGGAAACTCTTTGCTTTCTGAACAGAGAAAATGGGTTTAACAGACCTTTGATCTCTTGCAGTCTTCTAGAAGTGGAAAAACAACTTGGATTTGATGTTTTGTGTGCCATCAACTGAAATTGGGGCCATCATGAATATAACCAAGGGTGGGCTGGTGCTGTTTTCGGCTAATTCCAATTCGTCATGCATGGAGCTATCGAAGAGGATTGCTGAGTAAGTAACATGTAGGGTTGTTACCGAGTTGGACTTCCTTTACCCCAGGCTGATTTCCCTGGTTAAAGCTACAAAGGAAAGCTGCTGGCAGCTTGCAAGAGCACCTGGGGCTGTGGATGGTGGAGATCGATAAAGGAAAATGACTTGTGTTTCAATTGTTGAGTGGCTTCGGTGTGTTGTGGGGGCCCTGCACTTCGGGAATATCTGCTTTTCCTCTAGCTTGCCTACTCCTGCAGCAAAACAAAAAACTCTCTTGGAACAGAACAGAGGAGATTCTGGGGAGATCTTAGAGCTGAATGAAGGGGGGCTGCAGGAAAGCTGGGGAGGGGGTGTTTGCAAGGGCTTGGAGTGGTAGGAGCAGGGGAAATGTTTTCAAGCTGGAGGAGGGGAGGTTGAGACTGGAAGTCAGGAGGAAGTTCCTCACCAGGAGGGTGCTGAGACACTGGACCAGGTTGCCCAGGGAGGTTGTGGCTGCCTACTCCCTGGAAGCATTCAAGGCCAGATGGAATGGGGCCTTGAGCCCCGTGGTCTAGTGGGTGGTGTCCCTGCTCATGGCAGGGAGATTGGAACTAAATGATCTTTAAGGTCCTTTCCAACCTGAACAATTCTATGCATTTATGAAAAGTAATGTTTGAACATAGAATTTTTAGAGAAATAAATCTTAAAAATTTGAAATGGTTGTGCTGTTTAATCAAGCATTATTTGCTGCTGCTTGCTTTTCTGAGCTTCACTTGTAAATGAGTTGAACTTCGTTGGCAGTGCAATTTCTGGAAATTGCTGATGCTTTGTGTTACGATATTTATACTGTAATTACTGGTTTTGTGGTTTGGGGGTTTCTTTGTTTTCTTTGTTTCCTCCTGCAAAATGCAGCCTTTTCAGTAACTGTTGCACTGTATGAGTTTTTTACCTTTCATTTTTGCACACTGACTCCGACTTCAGACTTAGGTCTGGAGAAGAGGCCCTATGAGCAGCGGCTGAGGGAACTGGGGTTATTTAGTCTAGAGAAGAGGATGCTGAGAGGAGACCTCTGCTCTCTACAGCTCCTTAACAGGACAACATAGCAAGGCTGCTGCTGGTCTCTTCTCTCAAATTTCTAATGATAGGACAAGGGGAGATGGCTTCAAGCTGCATCAGGGGAGGATTAGACTGGATTCTTAGGAAGAAGTTCTCTCCTGAGAGAGTGGTTGGGCACTGGACCAGGCTGCCCAGGGAGGGGGTGGAGTTCCCATCCCTGGAAGGGTTTAAAAACCGAGTGGAGCCCTTGATACCATGGTCAGATAGTTGAGATATTGGGATGAGGGCTGGATTTGGTGATTCTGGAGATCCTTTGCAGCCATGAGGATTCCATAATTCTCTTTTTATTTCTGCTCCCACAGGCGCTTAGGAGTTGAGATGGGGAAAGTTCAGGTGTATCAAGAGCCAAACAGAGGTGAGTGTTCAATAGCAAAACCAGCAACAAATAGATTAGGCTGTGCATGTTTGTCT
Organism: Upupa epops; assembly: GCA_013397515.1. Classification (NCBI taxonomy): domain Eukaryota; kingdom Metazoa; phylum Chordata; class Aves; order Bucerotiformes; family Upupidae; genus Upupa; species Upupa epops. Next base: position 64,485 of record VZRI01028826.1, read on the forward strand.
GCCCTTTTCTTAGTCCTTGTTTATGTTTTCTTCTTGACAGAAACACGAGTGCAGATTCAGGAGTCCGTGAGAGGAAAGGATGTTTTTATCATCCAAACAGTTTCAAAGTGAGTAACTATTTAAAGACACTGTGAATTACAGCACAAACATTATTCCATTTCATGTATGTAATACAGTATAAAAAGCTCAGATTGAGTAGATGGAGGCTTTTCTTCGTGCATTTATCATTTTAGGGGTTGAGATGAGTAGAATTTAACCTCTTGTTATTTCAGTTGTCAGTGAATGTGTCAATGAAACTTTCCCCCAAGTCTCTGCACTCTTTCGCTTATGTCATTCGCTTGAAATTCTTCACTTTTCACAGAATTAGAGAGTGTTAGGCATTAGAAGTGACCTCATAAGATCATCCAGTCCAATCCCCCTGCCGCAGCAGGATCCTCTAGATCCAGTGGCACAGGAACAGGCCAGGCAGATTTGAAACTTCTCCGGAGAAGGGGACTCCACAGCCCCCCTGAGAAGTCCCTTCCAGGACTCTGGCACCCTCAACTGGGAAAAAGTTTATTCTCTTGATATGGAACCTCCTCTGTTCCAGCTGACACCCGGTGCCCCTTGTCCTAGCATTGGGTGCCACTGAACAGAGGCTGGCTCCTTCCTCCTGACACCCACCCTTTCTTTATTTATAAACATTAATGGAGTCACCCCTCAGCCACACAGTTACAAATCTTGTGCTGTAGAAGGAGCATTTTCTGTGCAGTGTGTCCTGTGCTTAACAAAACAGCTTTTTATATACTTTTTTATGTGAAAAGATGTTTTCAAATGGCAAGACCTTTGTGTTTTTAAGGGCAACAGATATAATTGAATCTCTTAATTGATGGACAGTTCTCATCTAAAAGAATACTCTCTCAATCTTTTAATTTATGGCAGAAAAGAGACTGTGTTTGTTAAATACTTAGCCTGCCCTTGGCCTGAGCAATAGAAAAATATGTTGTAAAGTCTGAAACCTCTTGGTTTATGCACAATAAAAAAGGATGTTGGTGATAAGTAATGGGCTGCCTTATTACAGCAACATGCTCTAGCACAAAAAGCCTGAAAATGTTACAACAAAACCTGCTGAATTACCCAAAACAGTGGGAAAAAAATAGTACTGAAGTGTAATTCTAGTGAAGAATTAAAGTGTTGGGTGCAGGTCACTCACTGTCTTGAGGTGCGCAGTTGGGTTCTTGGTGACAGTCACTCCCTCACCGTACTCTTTGCTGCTGTGGAGTGGGTGTAGCTGTTGTGTGGGTGCAGGATTTTTCAGCATGAGATAACAGAACTAGATGCTTCTTGTTCTAGGGATGTGAATACTACGATTATGGAACTCCTGATCATGGTGTACGCCTGTAAAACCTCCTGTGCCAAAAGCATTATTGGAGTGATTCCTTACTTTCCCTACAGCAAACAGTGCAAGATGAGGAAAAGGGGCTCCATTGTCTCTAAATTACTGGCTTCAATGATGTGCAAAGCTGGTAAGGATGCAGTTTGTATGCAATTAACAGAGCAGTCAGGGCTCCTGCTCTCTGCTCTCCAGTTTAGAGGTGTCTGTGCACAAGTTTGGACCCTGTTTAAAAGTAGCTACTGAGTTCTCTGTGAGATTAAAGCTTATCTAGAAAGGAGAATGTGGTTAGAAATGTGTTCACAAGCCACCTCAAACTTACAACAGCCATTTGTGTTGTCTTACTGAGTTGACAAAATAAGTCTGCTGGATTCTGCTGCTTTGGACCATAGATCTTCTGATCATATTCTCTGCCTTTCTAACCGTGAGCTGGTTTGTGGTTTCCAGCCTGTTTTTCACCTGTTGGATGATTGCGCTCTATCTTGTCTATTTGTGGCGATGTGGGAGAATGAGTTTATTAATTTTAACAACCTTCAGTGCATTTTCTGTTCCTTTTCTTTTGCTGCTGTCCCTGGCAAAATAAACCAGGCAGTTACTGTGAACACAGTGTGATCTGGTTTGTTATTCTGAGAGAAGCATTTCAACTATTAGGATTTGGGCCCATTAGTCAGGAGTTCAGGCCTGTTGGGGTGGTGCTTTGTGGTGTACAACAGCTTACCAGTCCTTCCATTTTGTCAGATGGAGGAAAAGGTCTGTGCAGCCTCAGTGTGGCACTGCTGAGTCGATGTAGAGCATCCTGAGTCTCTTTTAAAGACACTAGAAATCCAAAAGCATGAGCATACCGCTGTGCCTGAGGGTCATAGTTAATCCACCATGTATTTTTACTACTGTATTCCTGTTCTGATGCAGCTTAAAAAATCTCTTCTGGGCAAACTTACTAGAGATATAAAGACTATGCCTGTTGCTCTGCCTTTTCTTGATGTGCTTCTCCATGTCTTTTTTTATTTCAAGGACTCACTCATCTCATTACCATGGATTTACATCAGAAGGAAATACAGGGCTTCTTCAACATTCCAGTTGATAACTTGAGAGCATCTCCCTTTCTACTACAGTACATCCAAGAAGAGGTGAGAAAAGCCTGCCATTCCAGTTGCTATTTGTTTGTGTGTCTCAAGGTTTCTCAAATCCATCTGAGAAAGCAAACTCTACGAATTGAATTTTACGGGAGGAAGGGTCGTGTTGGGGCAGGGAGCAGTGTTAGGACAGTTGGTTCTTCCCCACAGACTTAAGTTTTGCTCTCGTGAAGACCTGGTGTGTTCTTACGTGTGCAGCTGTTCTGTGTCCTCAGGTATATTCCCTTAATTAGTACATAGAAAAAAGAGGATTTTCTTGCTCTTGATAGCCTCTTCCTTTCCTATTTACACTTTCCTTGATGTGTGTAGGATGGACTGCTTGTGTGGGTATTAATTTACAACACAGAGAAACCCTTTGGAACCTGTGAACTATGAGAGAGCCTATTTATCATCATCTAACAGTGAGGACAGATAACTTCTGGTGTGGAAATCTTCATCTGCTGTTTGTTCAGCATGTCTTGACTTGAGGAGCTTAACTTCTGATGGCTCCGCATGGCCTCTTCTCCATCTTACAAGTGTTTGGAGAAGTGCCACTGCTCGGTTCATCTGTGCCAGTTGTGTAAATGATAATTGTAGGTGCAAGATGCATATTATGCCTCTGACTAATAGTAATTTGGAATGAAGCAAATGCATTCTTCCTCGTGAGACAAAAGGTTTAGCTCACTCTTACTTCTCTACATCTTTTTATAGAGAGAGGAGTGCCTGCCTCAATTAAAAACCAAACAAGTCAAACCCAAACCAGCACGATCTTGCTATGACACTCTTAAAATCTGGGGAATCAGTTACCATTGGAGTCAGTCATGATCATTTAACTTGATACGAGAGTCAGAGAGGATGATACAACAAAACCTCAGGCTGTGGCTTTGCTGTGGTGTAGGATTGCACATTAAAAGCACTTAGTGAATTAAAGAAGGGGAAAAACAAATACGCAGACAAATGTCAGTCTGTGTCTGTGCCTGAGCATGATCACTAACGAGCCATGTTCCTCTTTTAGTCTGGAAGCAAGGTTTGGATACATGAGATGTTATGGTTTGCCTGGCTCCGTTGTGTGGTTTTACAGGTTGTAGGGATCTGAGGGCTGTGTGGGGAGGCCTGAAAAGATGCTTCCAGGGTTTTTTTTGTCTTCATTCCTCTGTTTGTCCATGAGACACCTTGTTAAAACCAGAGCTGAGTATCTTATCGCATGGGGTCTGCAGTCGCAGGTACCTTCACCAGCCAGGTTATTTGTAGTATATTTTTGTAAAGGTGTCACATGGTGCTGCTCAGGAGAAGTTTAATATTCATCTCAAGTTGAGGGTGACAGCAGCTTCCCATGAACTGCACTCTGAAAGCCAAAGCATGAAAAACATTTCAAATGGGAGCAGTGATGGGATTTATTGAGTAGTAGGAAATAGCATCCAACTTGATAGGAACAGAGATCGCTTAAACATTTCACTGAAAGTTAGGAGAGTGAGGGCTCGTGCTTGTTTCCTGTTCAGGAATGTCTGTAGGTGTGTAGATCATTACTTGGTGTTCAGTGAAATAAAGTGGTATAAAAATAATGCAGTGATTTTTCCTTTGTGTGCTTAGAGAACTTTCAGTACCCAGTGTCTCTTTCCTGTGCGTACCTGTTAATCTTGGAGTGATGTAGCTCTTGGTTACGAGGAGTTGTTAATGTCTTGCTGTCTTCTGGATGACATTGCTGGCTTTCTGACTTCATTTTTAAAGAGCTGAGAACAAATTTGATAATTTGGCAGGGGAAAAGGAGGCAGTGATGTCTGAAGAAGATCAAAGCTTTTGTTATTTCGAGTGACAGGCCCTGCCTTGTCCATACCTTCCATCACGTTAATCTTTGGAGCCAGTTGTATAACCAAGTGTTTGTAAAGGACGGAACGTGCTGAATTCCCAGTGTTATAGGTGGAGCTGTGGGTTATTAAAGTTTCCTGACACATCCTCAGAGAAGCTCTTGTTTTTGGTTGGTTGGGCCCATGCCTGGATTCATAGTTTTCCCATCCCTGTTGCAGTTAGTGCTTTTGGAATTGTGGGTTGTATGTTGGAGGAAAAGATAGCAGAAAATCTTACATCTAGTTTGTGTTTGGAAAACCCCACAAGTACTTCTATGCTCTGGATCTGGACTTTAACTTCTGACAGCAGGGTGATGAGCCACGTGTCAGGGCGTCATCCCTCCATATTTGTGAAATAACAGATCAGGTTAGCAGGGGTTTAGTAGAGTATAAACTCCTTAAAACTGGGGTGGATCTGCACTGTAGGACTTAATTGCAGCCGAGGACCATGCTATGGCATCTGATTGAGGGACAGACAACTGATGGAGGAACAGACAGGTTCTCTGGAAGCTATTTGCCCTGTCAGATCAATCCCAGGGCAGCACAGGTGCTGAGTTTGAAGGAAGAGGGTAAGACACATTGTTAGAGGGAATGTGGATTGCATGTAGAGAGGAGGAGTGAAAGTCGAAGGCTCAGGAAGTTCTGGAGAATGAAAGATGAGTCTGATGTGAATCCATCATTTGTAGGGAAGCAGACTGTGCTAAGAAAGGGGAGATGGGGTCTGAAATGTGTAAGGGGTCTGTATGGTTTGACAGAGAGGTGTTACTTTCGTTTTGGTGTGCTCTAAAAACCAGTAGGACCTGGAGGAAATGCTCTGTGTTTTGAAGTGATGAGAGACTGCCCTGTGCATGTGTAAAATCACAGAAATTGACAGGAAACTTTTCATTTTGATGGTTTCCTGTTAGCACTTGTCTGAATATCCCCAATGTTCCTCTGAAACTATTACTTCTAAAAACAATGCCGTGTGATCTGTAATGTAACAGGTAGAGTTTTAATTTAATATCTGCTGTTTTCCCCCTAAATCCCTGTTTTTTCTGAACTCTGTACACCACAGATTTCTCAAGGGTGCTTTCTTCCACTAGGTAAAATATTTGATGCTTAAAGTTGTTCTGGCAACATAAAGTTCTCTTGATTCTTACTGAGTTTGAATTTGTCTAAAGATATGAAGTAGACATTGCTATCTGTTATTTACTACAGATACCAGACTACAGGAATGCTGTAATTGTGGCCAAATCACCTGCGTCTGCAAAGAGGTGGGTAAGATCTGCTCCCTTGTGTTAGAGCAGGAAAGCTGTCATGGCTTCGTTCTTGGGCTCGGGTGAAGGACACATTTCCCGTCATCAGAACATAGAGCCTTCGGTTCCCTCCCGGTTTTACTTTGTCTAATGTGTAATTTTTACATCATCACAATAAATCTAAGGAGAGTAAAAAACAAAAGGATGAGGGAAATCGATATAGTACTTAGGGTAATGGAAGTATTTAATCATATTAATTTCTCTGCATTTACATGATGAATTGCTGGCTGGAAAGGAAGAAGAAAGGCTGGAAGTAGAATGCCAGTAATCCAGAGTAATTGATTAACACGGTCATAACTCAGAACATGGTTACTCACATCTATAGCCATGACTTATCGTTAGCGCAGTGGAAGTGGATTTGGTGGTCAGGCTGACTTTCATTGTGAAGTCCTTGTTGGCTGAACAACTGCTTTTCCTCCGTGGAGGGTTTTGGTTGACTATTCCAGAACAATGTGAAATTACCCAAGGAGATGCTGGGTCATCTCATTTAAGCTGTATGTCTTTAATGCTTTGGACTCGATGATCCTTGGGGTGCCATCCTGCCTTGGTCTCCTGTGATACCCTGCTCTCAGCAGGTAGTGCAACAGTTGGATGATGGTTTCAGAGGTACTGCATTTGCTGTAGTGACAAGCAAGCGAGGGTTACCCAGACTTTAATGTTGGAATCCAAATACTTAGATACTAAAAAAGCTTATTTTTATAGCAAATGAGAAACACTTCAATTTGTAGAAGTAGAGTGAGTGGTTCAACTTTTATCTTTGTTTTCCATCAGTATTTTTATGTGATTTCTTCTGCTTTGACCAGTTATGTTACATTCACTTCTCTGTCACTGTTTTTCTTGTACTTGATGGCAGTGTTGCTTCTTGGTTGTTGTACACAGGCGTTACCTGAAGCGTTTCATTGCTCATCCAGTAATTGTGCACACCAGCCAGTAGTCTGCGTGTGTGCCTCAAATAGAGGAGTTGCCCACGTAGCCCATGCGTATAGGAGAAGGACCTAGAGCTGTAGTGTTTGGCTCCTTCACGCACACATGCGTGTGAGCCCTGGGAAACAGGATTTGAGGAGGTACATTGTACCTTGGAAAAGAGATCCAGGAAAATGCTTTCCAGATGACTGCCTGCTTGTGCAAGAAGAGCCTTTGCTGGGTGAAGTTCAGAGTGTTTCTGTGGTTTCTGAGCTCACTGGGAAACAAATAACCCATTTGACTGTTGCTTTGAACTTTATTCACTTCAATATTGCATTTTAAAGTGATTCTGATTTAATTGATAGGGCTAGACCTTCAGGGTCATAGCTCTACAGATAAATGTGTTCGGTTGGAATCATAATTTATCTGTCTCTTTAGGATAGCAAAAAAATATCCTCACTGTATGACAGCCACAGGGCAGGAGATTCTTCATTTTGAATTACCTGAGCATAACGATGGGCAAATTATTCTCTGGGTTTGGAATCATTTGATAGTGAAACAAGACCTAAGCCTAAAGAAGGTTATTCAAGCCCCAGGTCTTGGTGCAGATGGTAGAACAGTGTTGCTGGCACTGGCTGTGCCTGGCTTGCTGTGACCAGGAGACTTAGAGGACTGACTTAGGTTGAGTAGTGAACTCTGGGGTGTGCAGGGTAAGACAGGGTGATTCTGCTCATTTTTGCTTGCTGCTTCCAGCATCTGGGATAAAACCACAGTCTGGGAAACTCCTGTTTTCCAAGATCCCCGCTTTTCCCCATTCCCCACTTAAACTTCTTTCCACTAGAATTAGAAATCTATGTGAAAAACCCATCATGGTGAAGGAAGCTTTTCTGAACTTGTGCAAACCCAGGCTCTTTAGCTATCCAGTACCATTTGTCAGGCACAATGATGGTCTGGATGCTCTTCTCTTTAGGATAGCTAGAGGAAAGTGTCAGAAGATAAGGTCTTATTTAGAGCACAGCTTACTAAAAACAAATCACACAATAATCCTGGTTGGAAAGGACCTCCTAGATCCCCCAGTCCAACTGTCCCCACACCAACAAAAATCCTCAATGCCCAAGAGACTGACAAACACAACCTGACCCCCTCCCTGCTGCCACTTGAGCAGGGTGTGAAGCACCATGGCTACATAGTTCTTCAACACCTCCAGGCATGGGGACTCCACCACCTCCCTGGGAAGGCCCTGCCAGTGCCCAACCACTCCTTCAGGAAAGAATTTCTTCCTCAGATCCAGTCTAACCCTCTCCTGCCTCAGCTGCACACTGTGGCCTCTGCTTCTGTCAGCAGTCACCAAGGAGAAGAGACCAACACCCACCTCTCTGCAACTGCCCT
>VZRI01028826.1:72515-85929 GCA_013397515.1 Upupa epops
GCCCTCATCCACCAGCCTGTAGTGGTGCCTGGGGTTGTTGTGACTGAAATGCATGACCTGGCACTTGGCCTTCTTGTCCCTCAGACAGTTGGCCTTGGCCCTTTGATCTAACCTGCCCCAACCCCTGTGTAGAGCCTTCCTGCCCTTGAGTGGATCAACATTCCCACACAACGTGGTGTCATCTACTCTCAATCCCTACATCCAGGTCATCCATGAAGATACTAAACAAGACTGGCCCCAAAGCTGAGCCCTGTAGCACACCACTGGTACCAGCCACCAGCTAGATTTCACCCAGTGGAGGGTGCATTTTTCTCTACCATGATAGGTGCAGGTGAACACTTGGTTTTCACTTGATTCTTTTCCTATGAAATAACAACAATCCAGACATCAGTTTATACTCGATTACTATTAGTTGAGACCATGTGATCTCAGAAATATAGAAGGCTAGGAAATAAGTTTTGGGGCAAACTAGAAGAGAATAATCAGAATTAGGTGACTTGCAGCACTGACCTTGTTGCTTCATGATCCGTGTGGGTACTTTTGGGGTTAGGCTGAGCCTCACAAGACTGGCGAAATGAGACTGAGGGACAAGTGACTTCTTCCATGTGCTTTCCTCAAGTTTTAGCATCGTTCCCTCTTTCCCTCTGCAACTTTAAGGTAGATTAGCACTGTATGTAACTGCAATACTTTAATTTCGATGTATTTCTGGGGTTTTTTAACCCTTTCCTTACAGGGCACAATCATTTGCTGAGCGCTTACGGTTGGGGATCGCTGTGATTCACGGGGAGGCACAAGATGCGGAGTCTGACATGGTGGATGGTCGACACTCTCCACCTACAGCCAAAAACGTTGCTGCTATTCATCCCAGTTTGGAGATTCCCAGTAAGTAAGTTGGTGTGTCAGTGTTTAGCTGTGGGTTTGGGGCTGGCAATGAGGGACCATCAGAAAGGATTTAGGGGTTCTTTAGGGGGAAGCAAGTCTATTTCTTCCTTACTAGGGGGTGAAAAAGATTCCTTTTTGACATTCTTTGTGGTTTTAGAGCTGGGCTGCATGAGATCTGTCATTACAGGCAGTCCAAAGAGGCCCCCTCTTTTACCATTTACTTTTCTCATTGGAGTTTTTCTGGGATACGGATCTAATAGCCTGAGCTGACACTGGTTTAGGGTGTAGCTGTACAAGAAGGCTTGGCAGTGTGATCTAGAGCTGTGCAAGCACAGGACATTGCTTGATCTTGGCAGGGTGATTGAACTGGTTGTGTCTGCAAGCCACCTTTGGGCTAAAACTAAGAATTAATTGACTTGATTAAGGATTGGGATATAAATGAATGTTTGTTAATAACTTTAAGCTTTAAAATATATATTTGAATCCTTTTTTCCCCTCAGTAATGCTGTGATTCATAGATTCAGGTTGGAAGGGACCTTAAAGATCGTCTAGTTCAAACCACCCTTCATAGGCAGGCACAGCTTTATTAGTTGGTTGGAATAGCTGTTGCTTCTTTTCTGTAACAGCAGTGACCCACACAAAACTTAAGTCGAGTGTATAATCATCTCTTTCTTTCTCCTTTCCACCCCTCTAAAAAACTTTGCCATCAACCAGTGCTGATCCCCAAGGAAAAACCACCCATCACAGTTGTTGGAGATGTAGGAGGACGGATAGCCATCATCGTGGTGAGTAAGATGCCATCACCTCTGACAAATCCTATGGAACATGTTAAAGTTGCAGGAATCAAGGCTAATTTCCATGAGCAGGCCAGAAGAAATTCTGTGTAAGTGAGGGCTTTCAGGGGAGAATCACAGCGTTTCTATTCAGTGAGTTCAGAAACACCAAGATAGCAGAGATGGTGCAGTCTCCTGGTGTCCTACTCTGAAGGAGGCTGTCATGGAAAGGGGAACTTTCTCTGCGATGGATGTTTGAACAAACATCTGTTGTCTTGGCTTCTCCCTCTTCCCATGTGGAGCAATCTGTCTACTCCTCATGCTGCCATAGTTTTGAATGCTCTGCTCTTCCACTTCCAGCTTGCTCAGCTGTCTGAAGAGCAGCATCCATCAGAAGGTCTGTTTTGTTGTGTTGGCTGTGAACCTATTGCACTTGAAAACATCAGTCTGGGTGTGCTGCATCCATCTGTCTGAGGACACAGTGACCTCACTGGCTCTGTTTTACTTTGACAGGATGACATTATAGATGACGTTGACAGCTTTCTTGCTGCGGCTGAAACCCTCAAGGAAAGGGGGGCTTACAAGATCTTCGTAATGGCCACACACGGCCTCTTATCTTCAGATGCTCCCAGGCTGATTGAAGAGTCAGCAATCGATGAGGTAAGCGTGGATTAGGGGTTTCTGCTCAAATGGGCTTGGGGATTTTAAGCAAGAAATTTCTCCTGGTAGGAGAGACATTTTGATGCTGGAGTGCGTGCAGAGGAGAGCTACCAAGCTCATGTGAGGGGTTTAGAGACCCAGTCTTCTGAGGAGAGGCTGAGGGAGCTGGGCAGGTTTAGTTTGGAGAAGAGGAGGTTGAGGGGGAACCTCATTGTCCTCTACAACTACCTGAAGGGATGTTGTAGGATGGTGGGTGTTGGCTTAGTCACCTTGGTGACTGCTGACAGAAGCAGGAGCAGTGGTCTGAAGTTGGGGCAGGGGAGGTTTAGATTGGATCGTAGGAAGAAATTCTTCCTAGAAAGAGGGGGGAGGCTCTGGAATGGCCTTCTCAGGGAGGTGGTGGAGTCCCCATCACCATGCATAGCCATGGTGCTTCACACCCTGCTTGAGTGGCAGCAGGGAGGGGGTTAGTTTGTGCTTTTTCCATCAGTTGATATCTAGGTATTTGTGGTGTGGGGATGGTTTGGACTTGGGGATCTCAGGGGTCCTTTCTAACCAGGATTATTCTGTGACTACTGGCAGAATAGAGGGGAGGAAGGTCAGTGCTGGATCTGTGTCCATTCCCTTCTGCAGTCCTGACAGAGGCAGATGGAGAGCTATAACGAAGCTCCATCATCCTGATCCTTGTTTCTTTCCATATAGGTGGTTGTTACAAACACAATCCCACATGAAATCCAAAAACTCCAGTGCCCTAAAATCAAGACTGTGGATATCAGCATGATCCTCTCGGAAGCCATTCGCAGGATCCACAACGGCGAGTCCATGTCGTACCTTTTCAGGAATATAGGACTGGATGATTAATGCTGCTTGTTGTAAACAGACACCCACCCTCCCGGGCCAAACTGGAAGCGAACAGATAACGAGCTGTGAAGCGTCAAAGCTTACCCTCATACTTCTCTTGAGCCACTTTTTGTTTTCCTTGGGTTTAAGTAGCAAGTAGAACAGTTTTTTAAGAGGTTTCTTTTTCTTGGGGTGGGGTGGGGGGGAGTGGGGTAGGGAAACAAACGTTTTACAAACAAACACCCCCCAACTGTTCTAGTTGCTTTTAGGTTTAGTCGCACTATCCGCACGATGGAATTAAAACCCCATGAGAACACTCGAGGCGAGAATTTGGCTTCTCCAAGTGAGCATTCCTTTTCCGAAGTTGCTTGCTGCAAGTGCTTTTAAAAACCTAATCGAATGAAGTGATTGTATAACATTTGCATCTGAAAGGCCAAAAAAACAAAGGTTGTCCTGGTGTAACTGCCGTTCAGTGGTTTTTGTAGGAGTGCTTTTATAGGGAGGCATATGGAGTATGCACCTGTATTTATTTTCTGCGACAATAAAGACTCGTTTTGTGTGAGCTTTCTATATAACACGTTCTCGGTCACTTGTCTTCTAAACAGTGTCTCCTGATCCACAGGTGCTGCCTTACCGGAGGGAATGCAGAGGTGAATCGTTCGGTTGTGTTACGGTGTTTTGAGAGTGAGCAGGATTCTGGCTCCTCGGCAGCGGTGGTTGTAGTGAAATAGCTGCAGATGAGGAGTCAGAGGAGGACAGGCTGACTCTCCTTGATTCTCACGGTCATTTTTCAACCCAGCTGTTCTGTAAGGTGGAGAACACGGTGTTTCACCGGCCAGTGGTGGGTGCTGTGACAACAGGGTTGTGATTTGGATGAGCTTGCTCAGGGATGTGGGAGTACTGCCGATTCTCGTGAGGAGTTTAGAGAACCAGTTGTATGAGGAGAGGCTGAGGGAGCAGGGCAGGGTTAGTTTGCAGAAGAGGAGGCTGAGAGGGGTGGTGGGGGGAACGTCATTACCTTCTACAACTATCTGAAGGGAGGTTGTGGAGGGGTGAGTGTTGGCCTCTTTTCCTTGCTGACTGACAGAAGCAGTGGCCATGGTCTGAAGTTGAGGCAGGGGAGGGTTAGATTGGATCTGAGGAAGAAATTCTTTGCAGAAAGAGTGGTTGACCACTGGCAGGACCTTCCCAGGGAGGTGGTGGAGTCCCCCTGCCTGGAGGTGTTGAAGAACCCTGTAGCCATGGTGCTTCCCGCCCTGCTCGAGTGGCAGCAGGGAGGGGGTCAGGTTGTGTCTGTCAGTCTCTCAGGGATTGAGCTTTTTGTGTTGGTGTGGGGATGGTTGGACTCGGTCATCTGGGGGTTTCTTTCCAACCAGGATTGTTCTGTGATTGTGTGATAAGCCCCATAGAATCCCAGAATGATTTAGGCTGGAAAAGCCCTCTGAGCTCGTCCAGCCCAGGACCCTCTTCTGTCCAGGGGCCAGACCAGGGCACTAAGTGCCATAGTCAGGCGGTCCTTCAACGCCTCCAGGGACAGGGACTCCACTGCCCTGGGCAGTGGGTCTGTGAAACCATCCCAGATCAGGTTGAGCCCTGGGGCTCTGAGCCCCCTGCTCTAGTTGAACATGTCCCTGCTCATTGCAGTGGTTTGAACTGGAGGAGCTTTGAAAGTCCTTCCAACCCAAGCCAGTCTGATTCCGCTGTGGAGTTAATGAGCATTTGAGAGCGGTTTGCTGTAATCTCGCTCCCTCAGAACGAGATACAAACGAGGATCAAACCTGTGGCCCGTTCAAACCCACATGTGTGAATATTCACCTGTGTTGACACCGTTCCTCTCTGCTTGACATGTGTTTTGAGGACTGTGGCAGGTTTATTTGCTTTTAAAGCTAAAACCAGAGTGTTTTTTTCCAGTAGCCCATGACTAGAAAGACCTGGATACTGCTAAAAGATCTACAGTGCCTGGTCTTCCTGGTGCATCCAGCCAGTGAGGTGGTGACTCTTTTCTGTGAGCTTATTTTTCATAACATTATTCTTTGATTTTTCCAGCTCTGTCTGGAGAGGTTCGTTCTGTCCGTATGACAGCACCAAACACAAGGCTGTACTTGCTTGTACTTGGAGTAAGTTATGAAACGCTTCGGTGGTGTTAATAGACAGACCCTGCTGACATATTAACACTTGCTGCCCTCCCAGTGTGTTAATGTGGGTTAAATTCCAGCTGGGCGGCGATGGAGCAGCTCGGTTCCTCTCACCAGCTGCAGACCTGCTCCTAACTAGCAAATGAGGTTAAACCCCTGACACTCAAAGGGGGCACCCTGCTGCTTTTTCTGTCCTGGCTCCACACCGCGAATCCTGCACGCAGTTCTGGTGTCCCCAACATTAGAAGGACGTGGGACTGTTGGAGCGAGTCCAGAGGGGGCCACAGAGATGATCCAAGGGTTGGAGCAGCTTTGCTGTGAGGACAGGCTGAGGGACCTGGGGTTGTTCAGACTAGGGAAGAGGAGACTCTGGAGGGACCTTAGAGCTGCCTCCCAGTACCTGAAGGGAACCTCGAGGAAGGTTGTAGAGGGTCTTTTCCCAAGGGGATCCAGGGACAGGAGAAGGGGAGATGGTTTGAAACTGAAGGAGCGGAGGTTCAGCCTAGATCTGAGGGAGAAGTTCTTCAGTGCAAGGGTGGAGAGACTCTGGAGTCGATTGCCTGGAGGGGCTGTGGCTGCCCTTTCCCTGGAGGTGCTCAAGGCCAGGTTGGATGAGGTCTTGAGCAACCAAGTCTGATTGAGAGGTGCTGCTGCCCATGGCAGGGGGTTGGAGTGGATGAGCTCTGACGGCCCTTCTAGCCTGTGTGATTTGTCTGTGAGCGTTCTGGTTGCTCATAACTCCTGTGTTTAAACATTCCTTTAGCATTTAGAAAACTCAACTTCATTTTCTTGCATTTCCTCGTGCTGTGGTTGCAAAGGGACAAAGCACTGGTTCTTCATTGTTGTCACTGCTTTGGTCACAGCAGAGCTTCATCTCGGAAGCAAAAAGTGATGGCGGTTGTTCTTAGAGGTGTTCCTCTGGGAGTCTTCAGATGTAAAGAACACTCTGNTTGGTCACAACAGAGCTTCATCTCAGAAGCCAAAAGTGATGGCGGTTGTTCTTAGAGGTGTTCTGGGATTCTTCAGATGTAAAGAACACTCTGAAACCTGCTTAATTCAGCGTTCTCTGCGGGAATTAACTGGGCCAGAAGATTAGGAAGAAGCTCTTCACTGTGAGGGTGGTGAGAGCCTTGCCCAGGTTGCCCAGAGAGGTGGGCCAAGCCCCATCCCTGGAACCATCCCAGGTCAGGCTGGACCTTTGGGCTCTCAGCTCTGGTTGGGGATGTTCGTGCTCACTGCAGGGGGTAGACTAGGTGAGCTGCGAACATCCTTTCAACCCAAACCAATCTGTGGTTCTATGGCTGTGTAAATTATTTCTAGATTTAGTATCTGCAAGAAAAGGATCGGGGTTTGGTTTGCAGTTCATAGAAAGCAAAAACCTTGGCAGTTTCCTCTGCAGCAACATCTGGATTCAGTGCAGAAGCAGCAGAAAACCCCAAGGAAATGAAGATCAAACAGCTGCTTTTCTGTGAAACCTCAAAATCAAGAGGTACTCCCCTGTGTGTTGAGGTGCCAGCAGGTTGGGCAGTGAGGAAACCAAGCAGAGGAGGCCATGGGCAGTCAGTCCCCCACCCCAGCAACTCCTTGTTTAATGATCAATGCCCCGAGCTGCTAACGAGTTACTGATTCAGTGGCTCTGAGGCCGGGGATGAAGCAGGAGCGATGGAGGGCGATTCCACGGCGGATCCCGTTACCCCCACATCGCAGTTCAGCGTCGCTGACCTCGTTGTTGTGGTGGTTTATTTTGCCCTAAACGTTGCAGTGGGGATATGGGTAAGGAAATTATCCTTGTTCTCGTTCTGCTTTCTTCCCTGAATAGGTTTTATTTTTACTCGGGGCTGGCTTCTCCGCATGGGATCTTTTCAAAGCCTCTATTAATTCCCTGCAGTTTGCCCTTTCTGTGTTGCGTTTGCTTTGTTCTCTCTTACAAACCCTTTTCACCCCCTATGGAAAAACTCCTCCAACCTGAGAACAAGGCAGAATTAACCCCAAACCTCTCCCCTGGCCACCGGTCTGCCGGGCTTGAGCAGCTCTGCTGCCTGTCTGTTATTAAAGGGCTTTGGGACAAGAGTGCTGCGGAGCAGAAAAAGCCCTCAGCTACCCGCAGTTTCAGACGAAGCCTCCTCAAAACCATTTATTCTGCCTCGCAGAACAACCGTAGCCAAACTGCAGGTCCTATTAGCCAACTTGTCTGCTCAGGGTGGCAGGAGGATGGGCACATCCTGCTATGCTTCCCCCTCTCGAGGTGTCTCCTTTGCTAGTCATGGCTCCGGGTACTCGGGGTGCAGCCACCGTTTCGTGTAATTAAGCTGGATGTTGCAGAGCTCCCATTAATTATCCGGAGTCTCCTGTCTCTCGGCTTCTCGTCTGGGAGTCTTGGTTCTTGTGCCTTGTCTGGGTTTGTAGGGAAAGGTGCTCTGTGCTGATGTTTTTCTCTTCCCAGTCTTCATGCAGGGTGAACAGGAACACTGTCAGCGGTTATTTCCTTGCTGGCAGAGACATGTCATGGTGGCCAGTAAGTAGAGACCTCTGTCCCTCTTGTGATGCCCTGGGCAGTAGGGACACCCAGCAGTGCTCTCCATCCCGCTGAATTCCCTCTTTCTCCACCACCTGTCCACCCCAGATATCTTCTACGAGGATTTGTGTTCTTAGAGCTGCATTTCCCTTCCCTGGAGCCAACCCGAGTTGTTGGGTCTCTATAGGTTGCTCAGAACTTGAGGAGGGTCATGGACTCAATCATCTCCACCAGCCCCGTGTGCTCCTGCTTGCTCCCACAAGACACGGGGCTCCCACATTTCTTTTCCCCGTCTCTGTTGCTAAGATCTGGGTGCAAACTGCTTGTAGGTCCTTCCTGTGCCTGGCCCAGACTGCTTGCACAGAGCTACTTCTGGGAAGGGTGTGTGGCCACCATGGCCAATGCAGTAACACGAGGCTTCTCCTCATCCTTCAGAAGGCAACAGAGTCAACCCAAAACGCTCTGGGAATGCCCAGATGAGCTGAACATCTGTGACCAGTGGGTACTGGGGCTGGTGTCAGCCTGGACTGGAGTCTGTTATGGGGTCTTTTACAAGGGACGTGCGTGTCCCTCAGCACGTGTGGCCACGCGTTGCTTTTGGAGAGGTGCTGGGGAGTTCTGAGCTCTGCAGCTCCCACCCAGATATGATTTTATTAACCTCTTGAGTTTCCCCCTTGGGGCTGCACTGCTGGGGAAGCACCAGAGCTGGTCCAGCTGGCACAACGGCTGTGCCAAGCTGTGAGGAGTCGATGGCCGGGCACCCACAGGACCTCCTCTGTTTTTCTACAGATCGGCGCCTCTCTCTTTGCCAGCAGCGAGGGCTCGGGGCTCTTCATCGGGTTGGCTGGGACCGGTGCTGCCGGGGGGATCGCTGTCGCCGGCTTCGAGTGGAACGTAAGCAGTGTGTCGTGTCATTAAGGAAATGAGTTTCTCGTGCTCTGTCGCAGCAGATGGGGCCCATTTCACAGCAGCTTCACGCACGGCTTGGGAGGAGAGGAGTCTGCGGGGGCTGGTAATTAACATAACCCTGCTCATCAGCTGTTTCAGCTTGTGTCTAGCGCAGGGAATTTGGAGTCAAGTCAGGTCCATGTCCTCAGGGAAAAGGGTGTTTTGGAGCAGAGCTCCTGCACGACCCCAACAAAGAGGTGGCTGAATAGGTCACCTCTTTCCACCTTGCCTGCTGGTTACATCCAAGGGTCTGCGGCATAACACAGCAGTTGCCTTGCTTGATGCTAAAGGAGTTAGTGGGAAACATCCCATCAGGAGCCAAAGGGCTGAGGGGAACAGGTTCCTGCTGGTTGGGGGGTGATGAGAGGGGTGTCCACCATGACCTCTCTGCGCTCTGAAGCAGTTAAGGGATGTGAATGGACACTTCAGGGAGAGCACTGGACAGAGTCTAGTAGGAGCGGTATTTTTTCTGCCTATGCCATGTCCCTCCTTCCCAACAGGCTACTTATGCTCTTCTGGCGCTGGCCTGGGTGTTCGTGCCTGTCTACATCTCATCTGGGGTCTGTACAACATCCCCAAGCCCACTGCCCACCTTGGCCCGGTCCCGGGAGTCCAGGCCAGGAGGAGGTCTGGACCGGACAGCGATCACACTCTTTCCCCCTGACAGATCGTCACGATGCCTGAGTATCTACAGCGAAGGTTTGGAGGAGAGAGGATCCGGATGTACCTCTCTAGCCTGTCACTTCTGCTCTCCATCTTCACCAAAATCTCTGTGAGTAGCTCCCTGACAAATCCACGACTGCCTGACAGCAAGCAGAAGGTTCTATTTAAGCTCAAAACCTCGGGTAGCCAAGTCAGGCTAGAGGATCTGCTGCGGGAGGGAGCAGGACGAGAGGTGGGAACACCCTGTGTGTTTGTAGGTAGATCCAGCAGCAATGCTGGAGTCTGGATGCACGTCAGGATTCCCAAAGTCCTGACTCACTCACCTTGGAGCAGAGGGTGGATTCAATCATCAGAGTTTTCCTCTGTGCTGTGGCAGTGGTGCTTTCCCTGAGGAACCCAGCGATGCCCGATGGGGAATGGATCTGTTGCTTTAGGGCACAGGGGTTTTCTGAGGAGAGGGAGCCTTGCTGTAGCTAGAAGATGCTGAAGGCTGTGCAAACCCTGCCTGATTTTGAGGGACTTCTCCACTGGGTTGTTTCTTCCCCCCCAATTCTGGCCTCTTTCACAGTTCCCAGTGGGCAGCCTCTGCTCCTGCTGCTGGCTCAGGAAGCACAGGAAGAGTTTATGCAAGGTAAAACAGCTAAAGAGCCTGTGACAGGGGAGAGCTGGGCACAGACAGCCCTGGGGAGCTGGAGACAGCGAGACAGAGATCAAGAGCAAACAGCTCGGAAAGGATCCAGAGGAGAAAAACCTGCCAGAGGGAGCAGTTCTGCACCACTACCCCCTGATAGAGAGGGTGGATCTGGCCTGGGGTCTGCTGGGGCTTCCTTGTTTCACTGGCTAAGAGAAACAGCGACTGGCTGCAAAGGAAGAAGTGCTTTGGGCATGTGGCTGGCTGCGAGAGGCAGCTGCTGGCAGGGCAGGAGGGCCCTGTTTCCCCACGGCGAGGCGCTCAGTGCCTGCCAGCGCAATGTTTCCCAAAGACCTGCTCAGCTGGATGCAGCCATCGCTCCTTGTGCAGTGTTTCTCAGCCCGGGGTTGTGTGTGGGATCCTTTGGGTCTCCCTCTGAGGGGTGTGGAGGATGGAGCAGTCTGAAAACAGAGCTGGCTGGGCACATCCTTGGATCCTTAATGTGGAGGGAGAGCCTGTGCCCACCTTAGTCAGACCCCAGTGCTGTTCCCAGCATCAGGAGACCCCAGGGAGCTGCTCTTTGACCTCAGCCCAGGCTCTGTGCTTTGGCTTTAAAAGGCAGGTAGCAGGGGAGGTGGCAGCAGCCATGCTGGTGTCTCTGCCAGTGCAGCTGACACCTGGATTTCCACCCCAAACTCACGTCATGCATTGCTGGGACACATTCTTCCCATAAAACCCATCTTCTTTATACTCTTATCATGTATGGACTTGAAAATCTCAGGGTGTTTCTCCTGAAATCAGCACAGTGCAGCACCAGTTCAGTTGGAGATTTGGCCAGTGATGCTTTGATTATTCCCCCATCGTCCTAACGTCCAAGGAACCACTGTCACTCCCCTCCAGAGTGCTGCTCAGGAGGCATCACTGCTCCTCACAAAGACCCAGGAGGAGTTTGAGGGAGATGCTGGAGCATCCTCCTGTGAATAAAAGGTTGGAAGCTGGGGTAGGATTTCTGGTGGAGCAGTTTGCTCTTGCTGGTCTCAGTGTGAAGAAAGAAATTACCAGTACTTTGAGGGCCGGTTGGTTTGGGTCTCCTTCCAGATTATCAGTTGTCCCCTCTTCTCTCACAAATCGATGCCCTCCATGCCATGGGGATGTGCTTTCCAGTCTCTCCATGGCTCTGTGCAGAAGGGATGGACATTCCACGAGTTCATTCTTGGTTTGGGAGGCCGTTGTGGAGTCACCTCTTGCGTGAGACGAGATGAACCTGTAGATGACCTCTGCGTGGTACCGATATCGATGGGAACTTCTGTGGTTCTCCTGGCCCTTCTCGACACAACCCTGTGTTTGGAGCCTGCTGGGCACTCCCAGATACCTCTTCCTGTGCCTTTTGTCAGCTGCTGCTCTCATTTCTTTGGTCTGCTGAGTTTTCTCTGATCTTTGAGTCACACAGGATGCAACAGGAGAGGAGTCAGCCTAATGAGGGGATTATCTTGGCATCTGGCTCTGTTCATGGTAAATCTCCCAAACCAGGGTTGTTTCCAGCACTGGGTTGGGATGGATGTCCGCAGACACGCGGGCTGTTGCCAAACTGGCCTGGTGTCCCATCCCCAGTGGTGACCACAGTGAGGAGCGTGGGAGGAGAGTGTGAAACCCGGAGCAATTAGGCAGTGCTGTCTCCCCAGGGAGGTTTCCTTTGGTCTTTACTGGGGGGCTGCCTCAAAGCCTGTGATTAGCTAGGGTTCTCCTGCCTTCTCTTCCTGCAGACGCTGTGTTTACGGGTGTATCTCTGCTCCACGTTCTCCTGAGCTGAGACGCAGCATCGCTGCTGCTCTCTTGGCAGTTCTTTTAGAGCAGAGGAGGGTGACAGTCCCTCCTCTCCTGGAGTTCACCCTTTGCTGCACCCCAGCATGCTGCATGTGGTGGCAGGGTGCAGCAGCACAGCCCAAAGCCCTGCTGAGGGATGGTGTTCCCGTGGCTGGGGGCATATGAGGAGTTGCATAGGCGTCCTAGTAGCCTTGGCAAAGAGCTCCTGGAGCCTCTTCTGTACCCTGGGTAACTCGTTCTACGTAGGCTTTGGCTTTACCCATTGTTCAACCCAACCTGTCTCTAGAGGCAGCTTTCATTGGGAAGGCATTAACCACGTTAGGTAAGAACGAGTTTCCAAGTGAGGTCACTGGTGGAGGCAGGGATCTCGCTGCATTACGAGGTCTGACTTCAAAGGCTTCTCCTTTCCTTTTACAGTTGAAAGGCCTTTCTTTTTTTTTATGAATAGGTCATGCCTGCTTTTAATTAGCTTGTTTTTGTATTCAGGGTGTTTTATTAACCACTCAGTCACATGCGCTTTTATTTCTTCCCACCCTAGCAGAATTACCAGGAAGGGAGGTGAAGATACCTCTGCTTCCTCATAGCAGAGGCTTAGACTCATTTGCAGACGACTGCAAAAATGATTAAGCATTGAGAAAGCCATGAGAAGCAGTTATGAAATACCTTGTCCAGGGCTGCGTCTTCGCGGGATCCTACTCTTCTAGTGCATTAATGACAATTGACACCCAACCTCTAAAATCGGGGGTAAACCCAGAGAAGAGTAATAAACATAATCACCCTTTCCCTCTCGCTCGCCCTCAGCACCCTCCTAACCCTCTTAAACTTCTGACTAATGCAAATCACCCCAGACTCAGAAAAACTATCTTCCTGTGACTCTGGCTTCCATCCCCACCTACTGTTCTTCACTCATCCTCAGTAGCCATCTTATTCCTCCTGTTCAACCTAGAAGTCATACTCCCTCTCCTGTGAGCCACCCAGCTCCAATCCCCAACCACCCCACTAACCTGAACCTCCTCCATCATCATCCTACTCGCATTAGGACTAATCTATGAGTGAATAGGGGGGGGGTTAGTGTGAGCAGAAAGACATAGGAAGTCAGTGTAACCTAGGACAGCTGACTTGGACTCAGCAGCTCATAGCTATACCCTGTGACTTGCTCCCTCCAGCACCTATGTTTCTACTCATCATTTACCTTAAGCTCTCTAGGACTAGCCTTCCATTGAACCCGTTTAATCTCTGCCCTACTGTTCCTAGAACTCTCCTGAAGCCTTTCTGAAGAAGCAGGTAGTCACGGCACGGGCACGGCTTGTGGGCTGATGCTGAGATGGTCACTCCAAGGGGCATTAGGAGCTCCAGAAAGATGCTTGGGTAGCACTGTGTCAGGCAGGCTCAGAATATTTTGTGTTGCTATTTCAGGTTGTGTTGAGAGGAGGTGAATGAGGGCCCTTGGTTGAAGCTTCTCTGCCTCACAGGTGAAGCTTCTGCTGCATGAATCCTAGAATCCTTAGGGATTGGAAGGGACCTGGAAAGATCATCCAGTCCA
>VZRI01028826.1:85945-131986 GCA_013397515.1 Upupa epops
GGCCCCCCCTCAGCCTCCTCCCAGCTCAAGAGACCCAGCTCCCTCAGCCTCTCCTCATCAGGGAGCTGCTCTCCTTCCTTCATCCTCTTCGTTGCTCTGCGCTGGACACCTTCCAGCAGCTCTGTGTCCTTCTGGAACTGAAGGGCCCATGACTGGACACAGCCCTCCTGGCTTATTTGGCCTCTTGTAGGGCTGAACTGGTGGTGTCTGTGGTATCAAGCTGTGGCTGGATGGTAGAAAGGCCCCATAGGAGCCACTGCTAGCGGTTCAGTTGCCCACGAGTTGATTCCTCTTCAGCAGGGAATTCCAGGGCTGAGTAGCCTCTTGATGCTGTCAGAAGCTCTCCTAGAGACGTAAGGACTTACAGTACCTCCCTTGGGAATATTGGGCATGGCTGTGGTGCCGAATCTGGTCCAGATAATAAAACTCCCTGAAATAGGGTCCTCGAGACCATGGAGTGAGTGTTCTGGTTGATGAAGTCACACATAAACACCTTGGTGTGGGCTTATCTGCCCAGGAACAGACCCGCATGTCGTGCTGAAGCTCTCATAACTGGGTTTCATGGCTGATGGAGCCCTGCCAGGCTTCACACACCTTGGTTCTTCCACTGCATGGCCCCTCTCCGGCACTTGATGACAGTTGTACGTGGTGAACTTGCTACAACAAGGCTGGGGGAAGGAGGTGTGATGTGGGAAATATCACCACTTCTCCATGTTACTAATCCCAGGTGACTGCTCTCGCATGATCGGGCAAGAAAAGCCCTGATGTTTGGGGGATGGTTTCTAGGAGGTGTGTGAAGAAAGATGTCAAATCAGAGCTGATGTCTTGACTGTGGAAGCTGCCACAGCTCCGGGCGAGGGTGTGGAGTCGGTTCATCGTGCCTCTTCCTGCCCTTTCTGGCCTTGTCTCCTTCTCCAAGTGAGGTTTTCGTGAAGGTGTCCCAGCTGAGAGCTCTGGGGACGCCTGGGTCTGAGCTGTGGGGTGGAGATGTGGTGGTGGCACAGGCACTGTCTGCTGCCCCCAGTCCTTTCTTCCTGCTGCTTCTCCCTCAAGATCAAAAGCTGCTTCTGCCGCTCGCCTGTGCCTTGGTTTCCCCATCAGTGCAAAATCTGGAGGATTTGCTTTCCCAAGAGGTTGTTGCCTGTTGTTGGGGCAAGGTTCAGCAATGGCAGTTGTGGAGAACTCGAGCTCCACGCTGGGGTTGTCTACATGTGCTCCTCACCAAGGAGTGGCAGCACCCACTTGAGCACCACTAAATGGCTCGAGCCCTGTAGAGCTGCCCCATCCATCTCTAAAGACACTGGAGGCACCAGCAAGCACCTTGAGAAGTCCCTGACCCTGTGGGGAGATCCCCTGCTGCTCCTCAAAACATTCTTTTTAGGGTTACTGATTCTCTCCTGGCTGCTCTGACAGCCTGGAGCATTAAGCTGCAGCTGGGGAGACGAGAGAGCTGGTCCCTGGCAGCCTCTTCACCAGCAGTGTGGGTGCCAGGAGGGCGAATGCTGCCAAGCAGAACATGAAATACCAGCTACAGCCACCCCTGTGGGGGCTGTTGGGGTGCAGAAACAGCACTGGGGGGCTGGGCTGGTGAGAGGCCATCTGGAGAGCAGGGCACTGCTAAAGGTGGAGGGACCTGGAGGTCCTTGGGGCAGCTAGGATGTAGCTTAGGGTAGGGTCTGGTCCTGTAAAGTCTCTCCTGCTTTGCTCCCAAAGGCTGTGGCAGCGCTGGTACCCAGAGTCATCCCGTTTCAGACTCTTCCATCCCCTTGCCTGCATCACCTGAGCTCAGCTGCAGGTGCCTGCAAGAGCTGTTTCTCTGCTTGAAGGTGGCCTTCAGGGGTGACATGGGACACTGGGCTGGCTTTGGGAGATGCCCACCTGGCTCCTGGCTGTACTCTTCCCTTGCTGTGGCCCTCTTGCAGACCCCTTGGGTGCTGCCTGGCCAAGTGGACGTCACCAGTCACAACCCCTGTGTTTCTTCTCCCACACACAGACAGACCTGTTCTCGGGGGCCCTCTTTGTGCAAGTCTGCCTGGGCTGGGACCTTTATCTCTCCACTGTCCTGATGCTGGTGGTGACCGGGCTCTACACCATCGCAGGTAGGATGCTGGCCCCAGTCTGTCTTCTGTGTTTGAACCCCTCACCATTACACTCCTGCTTGTCTTCTCATTGTTTTTACTCCTGAAAGGTGTTTGGGGATTTGTAGTGATGGGTTCCTGCTCCCTGCCCTACCCAGCCAACACCTGAACATCCTTCCTCAGCAGCAGCTCAGGCCATGGCTCAGTGCTTGACCTCTCCTTTGTCATCATGGCTTCTCCTTTGCAGTGACTCCTCCTCCTCCATCACGTAGTTCCCTGCTTTCATAGCATCACTGAATCGTTAAGGTTGGAAGAGCCCTCCAAGCTCATCCAGTCCAACCACCACCCCAACCCCACTCTGCCCACTAAACCCAGTCCCCCATGGCCACAGCTACTTGTTGCCTGAACCTCTCCAGGGACAGTGACTCTCCCCTCCCTGGGCAGTCTGTTCCAACCCCTGAGCACTCTGTCAGGGAAGAGATTGCTCCTGATGGCCACCCTGACCCTCCCCTGGGACAACCTGAGTGCTTCTTCTTTTCAAGTTGCTGGTGACTGGGGAGAAGATACTGACCCCCTGTCAGGCAGTTACAGACAGTACTAAGGTCTCCCCTCATTCTCCTCTCCAGACTTAACAGCCCCAGCTCCCTCAGCCTCTCCCCATCAGCCCTGTCCCCCAGGCCCTTCACCAGCTCCATTGCCCTTCTCTGCACCCGCTGCAGCCCCTCAATGTCCTTGCACTGAGGTGCCCAACCCTGACCCCAGCCCTGCAGATGAGGTCTCTCTTGTGATCTGCCTGATGTAACAGCAGTTATCAGGGCTTTTCCTGCTGTAGGGCCCTTACTACAGACCCTACAATCTCAGCACCCTTTACCCAGCTCCTTTCTTGTGCCCTGCCTGTGCCTGAACTTGCTGCCCTCCCTCTCTAAGCTGTCAGCAGGGACCAGCTGGGTTTTGGGGTACAGCCAGTCCATCCCATTCTTTTGTGACCCAGAGCTGACGAGGGTTTAGTACTGGAGCTGGAAACGGTGGGCTCCTGGCTCGCCCTCACACCATGGGACCCTGTATCCCTGCCAGCCCCTTCAGTTATTACATCAGCTGGGACATTCTGTCCCCAGTAGCACCAGTGGAGACACCCAGTAGTAAATTCTGCCCTCGCTGTCTCCTCCCAGCCATCAAAACGGGGCAACAGCTGAAGCCTGTGTGAAAGATGCTTGGGTTTTGCAAGACTTTGGGGTTGAGCAGATCCCATCGGAGGGTTTTTTCCCTGCCCACAAGGGCTGTTGTGAAGGGAGGCACTTGAGCATGAGCTCAGGCAGAGGGTGTGAGCATTGCATCACTCCAGTCCTGAGAACATCCCTCCAGATCCCAGGCACAGCTGGGGCGGGTGCAGCCCTGTGAATTCCCGGGATGTGAATCGGTCACTGGGGTTGAACCCAGTTCAATTTCTGACCCATTTTCTCCAGCTCCACTACCTCTCAGTGCTTGTTGTTTGTGTGGGAGTCACGGCTCTCTGGCTGAGGTCAGCAGGTCCTGGGTTTGCAGCAGGTCTGGAGGAAGAGCTTAGGATGGAGAGGGCAAGAGCTGCTGGCTGCACGGCCAAGGGGGATCCTGCTAAGCACCCGGTGCTGGAGAAATGAGACTGTAGGGTTGGTGGGGGGGTGTGAAGGGGAGACCTCATATGGGGTGAATGAGCTACAACATCCTGAATGGAGCACCTTAAATGCTGGGGCTGGGACTGGTCAGTGTCCTCCTGACCCTCCCTTAGTTTCTCATCCCTGCCCTTGGGTGAAACTACAGCCCCCGTGGCTACTGGCTGCTCCCCTCAGCCCGTGTGTGGGGTGCTGACAGCCCTCTACACCAATCCATAGACATCATGACTGAGTCAAGGGCAGCTTTACTGGGACTTGGGACCAAGCTGAGCCTGGAGCCCCTCTCCCCACACTGTGCTTGCTCTTGCACAGGGGGACTGGCAGCTGTCATCTACACCGATGCTCTGCAGACACTCATCATGGTCCTCGGAGCCGTCGTGCTGGCCGTGAGAGGTAAGAGCTGCTGGGACAGCACAGAGCCTCCTTCCACCTTCTCTCCCCACTTGGGCAGTCTCAGAAATAAATAAACACTCAGTCTGAGCCGTTTGGTGGCCAAGATAGCCAGAGGGACTTTGGCCCATAGAAACTGCCTGAGCAAAGTCCCACTGTGTCCCCCTGTGCTTCCCTTACGGGCCGTTCCTCTGGGTGAAGATGCCGTGAAGCATCCTGCTGGGCCTCCACACGGTCCCTTCTGTGGTCATCGCTGCTCTGATGTTTGCTCCTAGTCCAGCCCTCCCAGCATCTGACAGAGAAGCAGCGTTTCCAGGTTTGCTCCAGGAAGCTTGCAGACAACATCCCCAACATGGGGACGTGCGCGGTGGAAGGCGCAGAAGGGTGGTGCTGGTGTGAGGCACCGCTGTAGGCAACTGCCTGGGGATGCAGAGCGTGGTGGTACTGTGTCTTCCTCCTGGTTGGATTGAGCTCATTCATCCCCAGCCCCTTCTGATCCCTCAGCTTTGTTGTGTCTCTGTCTGTTCAGCCACAGAGCACCCCTGGGAGCTTTCTGCCATTGGGGCTCTTGGCCCTGAGGAGTAGGAGGCAAAATGTCAGGTCCCAGCTTCAAAGGCAGGTGCTTAACTACAGAGGACAATTTCCAGAGGCATCCTGAGGTGATCTGCACTATTTCCTGGAGAAGGCTGCTCAGGCAGGCTGGGAGCAAAGGCTTTGACCCATGGCTGCGTAGGAGCTCTGCTGAGAGCATCTCTAGACCTGGGGCTGAGCCCAGTCCTATGGCTGCTCCCCTGTGTAGAGAGAATCCCCAGAGAAGTGATAGAAATACCAACACCCCCAGCAAGGAGCTGCGCTGGGCGGAGGAGCACGGTGCCAGTCCAAGCAGATCTGAGTGCTGGCCACAGCCTTTGCATTGGGTGAGGTGGTTGGCTGTTGCTGATGAGGTTGGCTGTGGGGTCTCTGAGGTTTGAGCCTGGTGAGCTTGGCTGGGTGCATCCATCCAGAGCCGAGTTGGCAAGGACTGGAAAACCCTCTCCAGTGACCCAGTTGGTTCTGGCTTTGCCAACCTGCTGTCTGGGAGGTGCTTAGGAGAGGGACTGATCCAGGGGAGCTAGAAGATGAGCTGCTGCCCATGCAGGGCTTTTCCTTGGGAGACCTGGGGGCTCAAGGGTTTTCTCCAGCTCTCATCTAATAAAGGGTGTCTCCATGTTTTAACTGCTTGGTGCCTTCACACCGTGACAGTGCAGCAGCTCATCTGCTCAGCTCTGACCGCTCTGGGTCTGCTCTGCCTGGACCATTCATGCCAGGTCAGGTTGGACCTTGAGGCTCTGAGCAACCTGCTCTGGTTGAAGACACCCCTGCTCACTGCATGGGGGGGAGGCGTTGGACTGGATGAACTGTAAAAGTCCCTTCCAACCCAAACCAGTCTGTGATGCCCTAATTGCCTCCCTGCTGCTGCTGAAGGGATGAAGAAAACCTGTTGTTTGGCTCTGAGGTTGCATCTCCCGAGGGAGAGCAGCAGGGTGTGATGCTGGGCAGAGGAGGACAACAAGCAGGTACAGACATGGGAGTTGCAGACTAACCACGTCGCTTCACCAGGAGCTCCCTGAGCCTTGCAGTGGCTCCGTTCAGCTCTGGCATCACAGATAAGGGAGGCCTTCCCATCCCACCCCTGACCTGGCCCTTGCTGTGGGGTTATGGATCCTGGCAGAGCTGCAGCCCAGCATCTGCAGGCTGGGCTGGCGCTGCCCACGGTCTTCTGCCCTGCTGTGCCATCTCGCACAGGCGTAGGTGTCGTGACTTGTCGGTGAACACCTCTGGGAAGGGAGCAAGCCCGCAGCCCCGGGCATCGATCTTGGCTTTCAGCACTCGCCCTCTGCCTCTGGAGAACCTTTGTTGGTGCCCAACGCCCATGCAAAGCTTGGGAGTAGCCGGGGCCTGGGTAAACCACGCGCTGGAGACCAGCCAGGGCTGCTTGCACAAGAGCAGGAGGAGTTGGGGACTGCTGACTTCCCGTGAAATATGGGGTGGGGGGAACTGGGTTGCTGCATGATGCCCCTTTGGGAACTCCCCGAAAGCCTTACGGTTGGGGGATGCCATGGGGTAGTAGTCAGCAATGGAAATGGCAGGGATGCAGGGAAAGGGCTGCCCTGAGCACGAAGGGGTGACAGGGCAGGACTGGTGTCTAGGGAGCTGGGATTTTCTCAAGCTGGTCCTTGCTGATCGTCCCAGAATCCAGCACCCAAAGCCTGAGGGAGCTGCTTCTGATGGGCACAGTCCTGTCCCCACCTTGTGCCACCACACTGGAGGGAACTGATCCGGGGATCTGAGCCACCGAGCGATGCTCAGGGTCTAGTTTTGAGTCTCCCCTCTCATGAAAGCCCTGGAGCCTCCTCTTGCCTCCTGAGCATCAGCAGCTGCTGTGGTTATGGGGGTGCCAAAACACCTCCCCGCTTATCTCCACTGCATGGGTGGCCTCAGCACAAGGGGGGAGCAGGGTGGGTGCCTCCCATCCTTCTCTCTCCAAAACACAATGCCTCTGGCTCCACAATTCTCCTGTTGGAGGTACTGGGGAAGCTGCAAGGAGCACTCAGCCCCTGCCTCCCAGGATCAGGGAGGCAGTGGGGGGCCAGGGCAAAGCCCGGGGCTGGTTGGCAGCCGGTGCCAGGGTCTGGCAGTGCGGTGCAGGTGGGAGGAGCAGCCAGGCAGCTGCCAAGGGCTCAGGATTGCTTGCTGGGGCTTGCTCATGGCACGTAGTGCTCAGTGGGGCTACGACCCAGATTGAGGATCCCATTTCCTAGGAAAAAAGCACTGATAAAGGGTCTTTTCTTTCTTTCCCCCTGGTTGCTGGGAGGTTGGGGATGGAGCCACTTGGGGGGGGTTCTTGGAGTAGTTAGAAATCATTTTGCTGGATGCTCATCCGAGGCACCTGGAGCTGTAGTAGATCAAGTCAAAGGCTACTTAATTTTGCATTTTAATAGTCCGAGACGATGAGATTCCCCTGCTCTGGCACCGGGGAGCTTTAATAAACTAAACAGGTTGCTTTTACAGTACGAGTTCAAAAGAAGGGGGTCCCTTGAGGAGCTTTTGTCCCAGGACACGGGTCCCCCTCTGCAGGGAGAGCAGCCCGGAACGGGACCCGCTGTGCAAAACGTTAACAGAAGAGTCTCTTAAATAACTAGAGGAAAACACAACCACGAGCAAACCCTCCCATCTCTGGGCAGCCCTGCTGAGTTACCGAGCTGGTGAGCTCTTGGAGGCTGCTCCCTTTTTGCTCCACTCTAACCAACCTCCCCTAACGCTGCTTTCCAGCTTTTAACGAGATCGGGGGTTACCCCAACCTGGAAGAAGCCTATTTAAAAGCTGTGCCATCCAAGATCGTCCCCAACACTACCTGCCACCTGCCCAGAGCCGACGCCATGCATCTCTTCCGAGATCCTGTCTCTGGAGATCTGCCCTGGACCGGGATGACTTTCGGGCTGTCCATCATGGCCACATGGTACTGGTGCACCGACCAGGTAAATGTAAACAAGAACCCCCTGCCCCACGTAACGCGGCGTCGCCCGGGCTCCAGGCACGCGCTCTCGCCCTGCAAGTCCACCTGCAGCAGCCCCTAGTGACTGTCCTTCTGGCCGGTGGGCTCAGGGGGCTTCTTTTTGGAGTCAATAGAAGCACCCGGGGCTCCCGCAACCCTGTTCTTGAGGTGCTTGGACTGGGACAGTTTGGAGAGCGGGATGCCAAGGGGTGTCCTCATCTCCTCGGTTGCCTTTTGGCTCTCGGGCAAGGAGGTCAAGCGTTTGCTTGGTGTTCTGGGGTTGCTTGGTGAGAGGTGGCCGGGCTGTGTGGGCTTGCTGGGGCTGAAGGCTTTGCTCTGCCAGTATGGTTGGCTGCCTGCAATGGTCTTTTTGGGCTCAGCTCCGTCCCCTCGGTACTTGGTGGCCCCAGGAGATTTTTCATGCGTTGGAGAGCAGGAGACCTCTTTGCTTTGCTCTCTGCCCGGGGGGGGGTTCCTGGGTCGGTAGCGGTAGATGTGTGTCCCCTGTTTGTGAAAGAGCAGAGAAAGAGATGAGCAGCTGCTGCTGTAAGGGTGTCATTCCCCCCCACATACAATCATAGACTCATGGAAGGGACCTCTGAAGGCCGTCCAGTCCATGTCCCCTGCATCAAGCAGGGCCAGCACTCCCCCAGCCCAGGTTGCCCAGAGCCCCAGTCAGCCTGAGATTGAATGGCTCCAGGGATGNCCAACTCTCTCAGCCTGTGCCCAGAGCAGAGGGGCTCCAGCCCTCTGAGGATTTTCATAGCCTCTTCTGGACCTGCTCCCACAGCTTCTCATCCTTCTGGTGCTGGAGGCTCCAGAGCTGGACTCCCCCTTCCCATGTCTCTGAGCTTGGTCCCTCCCCATGGATAAATCCCAAACTCTTCTGAAACTGATGGCAGCTCTAAACTGCCCCAAGTCTGAACCACTGCTGATCCTCTGGTTTCTTGCTCTGCAAAGCACATGGCAGCATCTCAGCAGCTGCTTCCTGAGCAGCCTGGGCACTCCAGAGGCTGTCCTGAGCCAAATCACTGCCACCTTGAGACCTAGGACCATGGATGCCAGCAACATTTCATCTCAAATCTCTCCAGCAGCAGCCTGACCACCCGTCTTAACCATCCAGGCACTCATCTCATCCCCAAAGAGCACCCAGCCATCCAGACCCAACCTATGGGATCCACTGGCTGTCAAGATGAGATGAAAGGATGGAGGGTTGGGAGGGGAGGTGGGATCAAGAGGAAACTGTTTGCTGCAACACCGCTGCGGGGGTGGCTCCCATTAGCTGGGCCGAGAGAAGCGTTTGGAGCTGGTCTGAGCACCATTAATCTTCCTTTGGACTGGGTAAGACTGTGGTCACCAGATCGTTATCACCCTGGCTGGGTGTGCCGGTGCCGCAAGCCGGGGGTGTGATGATTGCACCCCGTGCAGACGTCCCGGGCTGAGATGGGATCTGGCGAGCGCAGGTGCTGATGGCAGGATGAGCTGGGAGGCTGCAGAGCCAGCTGCACCGACCTGCCCTGTCTCTGCCACGACCCTCACCCTGCCACCAGCGCCGCAGCTCCGCTCGCATGGCCTCAGCGTGCTGAGGTCTGGTCCCGGTGGCCCCGGGCCCCTCCTGCTCTAGCCACGGGGTTGTGTTAGAGCGTGGGTACTGCTCGATGGATTGAACTGGTTCCAGTCAGCGCTGAGGGCTGGGATGTCTTCAAGTGGGAAGGACTAAGGGTGACTTAGCTCTCCATCCTTCAAGGTCCCCCCTATGGGGGGAGTCCTGCAGTGCTCACTCAACCTTCTCTGTGGAAGAAGTTAAACCAACGGCTCCCCTGACCATCCCACCCCAGGAACCAGCACCCTCTTGCCCACCCAGCCAGTGCTTGCTCAGGAGCAGCTGAATCCTGCTGGGTGCTGAGCTCTTCTCTGTGAGCCTTTGGCAGAGCTGAGCCC
The DNA here is from genome assembly GCA_013397515.1 of Upupa epops. Taxonomy (NCBI): domain Eukaryota; kingdom Metazoa; phylum Chordata; class Aves; order Bucerotiformes; family Upupidae; genus Upupa; species Upupa epops. The sequence continues at coordinate 95,539 of VZRI01028826.1, forward strand.
TCTAAAATTCAGCATCTCCTAGGATGTTGCCTATTTAAAGCCCAAGGGTTGGCTGCACCACGGATGCTCATGGCTCGGCCGGATCTTTGAGGTGCACTGGGTTGAGCAGTGTGGGTACTGGCGTTGAGGTAGGGAGGCAGCTGGACTCAGTGCCCATTTCTTTGTGGGCACCTTTGGGCAGGAGATCGAATAGACGGGGTAAGAAGAGGAAGGAATGGTGCTGGGCAGTGGTTGATACTGGCAGGAGGACGTGCTGCTGCGGTCACACCGGGCTTCTGTGGTGCTATGGCACAGCACCAACACATTGCTGGTCTGGAGAGAAACCCAGTCTGTGGGTTGGGCAGACCTCTATGCTGTGTTTGGGAGCCACGTTTGGGTCTGATGCCCAGTGGCTCCAACCTTTGGAGATGCTGGGGATGCAGCTGAGCAAAGGAGGGAGGTGTTGGTGGCTGCTCAGCTGTCCTCTCCCACAGGTCATCGTCCAGCGGTCGCTCTCTGCTAAGAGCCTGAGTCACGCCAAGGCCGGCTCCATCCTGGCCAGCTACCTGAAGATGCTGCCCTTGTTCGTGATCATCATGCCTGGGATGATCAGCAGGGTCCTGTACCCAGGTAAGGGTCCCACCACACGGTCTCCAGATGGGGAGGATGGCTATTTTACCTGTCATTAAGCAATGAATGGAATGGGGGCTCTGTTCTTCACAGACCTGGGGGTGTCTGCAGGAGAGAGTGGGACAGGAGAGGACCTGACTGACCCTGGTGTTGTCCTCATGCCTGTAGCAGTGCTGCTGTGCTCTATCAGCTCTGCAGCCCATGTGAATGGGGTTGTGTGGACAACCTCTCCCCAGTGTGATGGAAAACATGAGGTTTCCCCTAAGTGAGGCTCTACCTGCACTGTGGGCCAGCTCATCACGTGTAGATGTGGCTCTGGGCATCTGGTTTAGTGGCCACGGTGGGGTGGGGTTGCAGGTTGGATGTGATGATCTTGGATTAATGAGCTGCCTTTCATCAGAGGGCCACAACAGGAGCTCCGATGCTACCTGGCCAAGGTGCAAGGTGGCACCTGGGACCGGGGTCACAGAGCATCAGAGGGCTTGGTGCTCCTCCCCCTGCAGGGTGCGAGGGGGGGGATGTTTGATGCGCGGGGATTAAAACCCTGCTCTGGGCTTTGTGTCGCTGGCTGGGAAGGGAGAAGCAAGTGGACTCTGGACTAGTAAATTTAATTCCCTGTAAGTACAGATTAGATGCTCAGCTGGGGTAACTTCAGGTAGCACCAGGGATTTCAGCTGTTGATTTAACCCCAAATGACCCCAAAGCAGCAGACAGGGAGCCTCAAGAACCCAAAGTGCTTGGTGGTGGTGCTGCAACAGGCTGCAGCGTTGGGGTGGCAGTAGGGGGATAGCCCCCACGACCCCTTTGTCTGCATGGGGTGATGCCCGCACTGTGAGTGCTATGCTGGGATGCACCCCATGAACTTGCAGCAGGGTTCTGGCTTGAACCCCACGGGGTGACCGGGTCCTGGCGTCACCCGTGGATCAGCTGTGAAGCTGCTGACTGCGACGCTCGCTCGCCCACAGAGGTTGCCGTCCCTGTTTCTCCGCTGTCTTGCTCTGCCTAATTATGTGTCCGAGTGCCTTCACTTTGATGCTAATCACCTTTGTGAGCAGCTACCAAACAAGGCTGAGCAGGACACGCCTGCACTCACAGGCTGGCCCTGGCTGGGCATGATGCCACGGCTAATGGGCTGCGGGATGGAGCTCAACGGCGCTGGGCACAGCCATACAGCCCTCTGTGCTCCTTCCCACAGCCCAGTGCCATGGAATTATCTTGAATTCCCCCAAACCTCCTCTTTACTACCTATTCCCAGGCACCAAGAGCCGTTGGCACAGCCACCACTGTCCCCACCAAGAGCAGCAACCTCTAGGGAGGTTGCTGCCCCGGCCACATGTGGGATGGTACTCTTCCATATGGGAAGCCTGATCTCGACATCTAGGATGAGACAGTGAAGCTGGGGGTGACACCACGCCTTGGCTGAGCTGGCTGGGTCACCTCTAGCTTTGCAACCCTTGTAGGGTGGAGAAACGTAGGGGAGGTGACAGCAAAATGTCCTACCTGCGTGGCACTGCTGGGGTAGGAGCTGTTGCCATCCAGGATGGTGCGGGGCAGCACACACCTAATCTCCATGGCGTTGCTCCTCCTCTTTGTCACATCCTCCACGCGGACGTGCTTCAGGGATGGGAGGCTCCCCAGGGGGCTGAGGAAGGTGCCCCTGGTGATGTGGGGGTCACTGAGCTTCCTTTGCATGGGCATGATCTCCCCGTTGTGGGTGACGTCCGAGTTGGTTCTCCGGAGGGGACCGTAGCGATCCTTCACCTCAAAGTACTCATCTGAGATGGAGGAGGCGTTGGAGCGGCGGTAGCTGTGGTCAGCAGAGCTGCTGGAGTAGCTCTCTTGGTCACTCAGAGTGATGTACTCCTCTTCCTCCTCCTCTTCCTCCTCTTCTCCTAGCCCATTGTGGGCACAGGGAGGCCCTTTGTCCTCCTGTGGCCCTGCCACTGGCCGGTCTGGGTGGAGGTGGCAGGTGTCCATGGGAGCTCTGTGGGGGTTCTCCTCTAGCTCCTGCTTCACCCCGACGTGGTCGGCCGGTGGCGGTTGTGTCCCCCCATCCGCGACAGAGCCGCCGTCGCAGGACGTAATGATTTTGGTCACCAGCATCCCAACAGGGATTGTCCTTGGCTTTGGAACGGGGGGCTTGATGGCCTCCAGCGTCTCCTCTGGTGGCTTCAAGCAGTGGCCCAATGGGGAATGGGCAAACGGTCCTGCTTGCTTGGTTGCCCAGCTGGCACCTTCGATAGGGCTGGTAGCGGAGAGTGCTGGAGCTTCTAGGGGGATCTGTGGGGTCTGTCTCTGGCAGGGGGACACCAGAGGAGGCTCTTGCTCAGAGCTTTTCTTCATCTCCATCTCTCTGTTCTTCAGCATCTGCCGGTGCTGGGCGCTGGCCTGCGAGACGTCGCAGACCTTGATGCGGTTCATCTGCGAGAGCTTCACGTTCTTGATCTTGGGGTCAATAATGTTGATGTAGCCCAAGACTTCGCTCCCAGGCTCGGGATCTGGCTCAACCCAAGTGGGCAAGTAGTCAAACATGTTGGCTTTCTCCAGGTTCAGGAGGCCGGGGTGGATGAGCTGGGAGAGATCCGTCACCTCGCCGTGCTTGTCGCCCGCCTGGCCCTCGGGCAGGGCTTTGCCTTTGTTGTCTGTCTTCTGGGTTTTGTCCTGGTTTTCTGATGATGTCTTGCTGATCTGGTCGGCGCTCTTGGCCTTCACCAGGGCGTACTTAGGGTTGATCAGCTTCTTCACCACGGCGTTGGCTGGGGTCACCGGCACGACGGAGGGTAGCGTTACGGGCTCGGGTTCGGGCTCTTCGCCCATGGAGATGGACTTGAGGCTCACTCCCTTGGACATGAGGTAGAGCTCCTGGAACTGCTTGTCGAACGCTTCCACCACTTGGCCCGAGAGGACGGTGATGACGTTTCGGTCCGTCCTCGCCGCGGACCAGGTGAAGCTGGAACAGAAGAAGCACGTTGGGAAGGCTGGGAGCACTCGCTGGTGAATAGCACGTCCTTCCCCAGCCCCGGCTTTCCCCGAGGGATCGATGGGACTAGCAGGGACATGATCTCAGGGTAAACATCAATAACAATGAGATCGGAGAACCAGCTCTCATCCTAAGTCAGAGCGAAGGGTTGAAGTTGTTGAGTACTGTGGGACTGGAAATGGAAGGGGTTTGCTGGGGGTCACTTGACTTTTCTACTTTAGCGTTGGGTTTGGTGAGAAAAGCGACTCAAAAACATCAGTGGTGACCAGAAAGTAGGAGAAGCTTCACTTCTGTCTTTATGAAGCTCGTTTTTAGGGCCAAAAGTCTTCCCAGGACTGAGCTGATCCTACCCGAGACAGTCTACGTTGGACAAAGTGAGGGGATACTTTGGGTGGGAATCATTTCACTGGAAAAGCTGAGGTGGATGTGAGAGCTAAGACTGCCTGTGGTGCTTTTGTCCTTCCTTGTGCTCATCAAACCCATCGGTGCATCCCTACCTCTAGAAGAAGTGGTGTCACTTCGACCTGGCTGTGGGGAACCTCTTGGATCCCACCTCAGATCTCCCTCAGTTTAGGAGAGGAGTCAGTCTGGGATGAGGTTCTGGGGTTGGGCAGGGACCAGGACTTGGACTGATGGTCAGCATGGAGGTTGACCAACACCTCCATGCTGTGGGCAAGAGCAGAGGTGAGAGAGTACCTGTAGGATCCACACATGGCCCGGTCCCCATCCACAAACATGAACTTCTGGGCCAAAACCCCTTTGAACTTGGTGGCCGAGCGTGTGAAAAACTCCGTTCCCCCAGTGCTCCGGACTCGCAGGTTCTGCAAAGCAAAGTGAGAGGTGTGAGGAGGAGCAAAGGGCTGCTCTTCAGAGCATCCTTCGCCCTTCCATCGATGCCCCCATGGGTTCTCCACAACCCCTCTGAGGAGTGGGAAATGCTCTTCATGCCAGCTCTGAGGAGGCCACATGGATGGGAAGATAAACCAGCTCGCCCGAGGCTGCTCAGCAAACCAGATTCTTGCCTTCAAGGAGTTCCTGCTCTGCCCATGTGTCAGGCAACGTTTCCTACCCCCTGAACCCAGCGCTGCCCGTGCGCCGTGGGTGAGCAACGCGATGGAACTGCCGAGCGCTTCCTTCCCATCTCCTGCTGCCGTGGGAGAGGTGATTCTTCACCTCCTCCCCAGTGGAAGCCATACAAGGGGTTTTGGGGGGAGGTGGTGACCCCATGACAGCACACATGGACCCGATAGCTTGTGCTCCACTGCGCTCTGCGCGTGCTGCCCTCCTCAATCTGAGCACCTAACCTTGTTTTTCAGGGGTGGGTGGGGAAGTAAAGGCAGTGGGGCAACATCTTTTCAGCCCCAGGACATGAAACTGGGGGATGTGGGCCAAGAGGCCGCGTCCCACAGCAAGTCCCTGTGAAAGTGGCTGAGGAATGGGGTGTCCTCCCCTGCTGCAGGGAGCCCCGGGAAGCCTGGGCTCTGAGCAAGTGGGTTTTATCTTCGGTCGGGCTCACGTCTCCGTGTGTCTCTCTGGAGGGCACCGGTGCATTTTTGCAGCTGAGCAGATAGCATCTGGCCCTGCAGATGGTCTCCCTTGGGTGGGGAGAAGAATGTTTCCTTATGAAAGCATCTACATTCCTCCTGTTCCTGCCGGAATGCCGGTGAGGCTGATGCTACAGGCACTGTGTCATCGCTAGGTCATGTCCTCTGTGGCTGGGACAGGTTTGGATGGGTTTGGGTTGTTTTCTTTTTAAGGAAACAGTGAAAACTGGGGTCAGGCTGTGGCAGGGGAGGGTCAGACTGGATCTAAAGTCTTCCCAGAAAGAGTGAGGAGGCCTTGGAAGAGGCTGCCCAGGGAGGGGTGGAGGCATCATCCCTGGAGGGGTTCAAGAACCAGGCTGTTTGAGGGAGCTGGGGTAGGGGTTGGGGGTTGTAGGGCAGATGGTTGGACTGGATGAGCTTGAAGGGTTTTTCCAACCCTGATGGTTCTTTCCTCCTCTGCTTCCCTGGGGTCACAGACTGGGTTGGGTTGGGAGGGAGCTCAGAGCTCACCCAGCGCCAACCCCCTGCCATGGGCAGCAACACCTCTCACTAGCCCAGCTTGCCCAGAGCACATATCCACTCTGGCCTTGAACGCTGCCAGGGATGGAGCAGCCACAACCCCCCTGGGCAACCTGTTCCACGCATGATACCAAGGCAGGGGTTCCCAGAGAATTTCTACACCCTGAGAAGAGCAGTTTGAGTGGATTTGATTTATTCCTTTCCCTGCAGCATTCACCGTCTGCCCAGCCTGTCTGGGGGCAACCCAGTGCTGAGCACCCCAATATCTCCTCGTGGATCCCATCCCGTGTTATCCCTACACACGATGGAGCACTCAACGGGGTGACTCTTACCCCTCTGCCCATCGCCAGCCCAGATCCATCCCCGCCTTCCAGAGCAACCCTGTTGGAGCCAAATCTCCTCACGAAGAACCTTAGGCTTCTTCTCAAGGAAGAGTACAAACCCCACCTAGAGAGACAAGGTTCCGGCTACCTTCCTCTTCACCCCTCACTGCCCCCAGATCTCCTCACTGAGGTCAGATCAGTCGGTTTAATCTCTCCCGAGCGAGCGCCCGGCGGCTCGGGGTGAATGAATCACTGCCCAGGCATCGCCGTTGCTCAACGAAGCACCCGACGGCCTTGCCCAAGCCGGCCGGCTAATTACGAAGCACGGGAAGGCACCGAGATAACGACGACCGAGCGTTTCGTTAGCATCTCCTGCCTCCCGCTCCCAGCCGCTGCCCTACTTTCCTCACAGCCTGGGCCAGCACCCTGCCTCTGATCAATGTGGCTAAATCCCAACCTCTAGCCGTTTGCCGAGCTCTGCAGATGTTCTCCTGCTTTTCCAGTCCTGCCAGCGGGCTGCTAACGCATGAAAGCGGTGGCGTGCGTCAGCTCTGGCTTTTCTGGTCTTGGAGCAGCAGCAGTCTGCAGGAGCCCAGCCTCCCCGGGAGCCTGGACGCGGGGGAAAACCTCGGTGAAGCCAGTTTTAATTGGTGTGGGCAACGATTACGCTGGGCTGGCTAGCTGGCTCGGCGGCTGGGGAAGGTGCGAGGGCACCGAGTGCCCCCCCTCCGCTCCAGCCCCAGTGTGGAGGGTGTTGTGGCTCCTACACGTTCCTGCTCAGGTGGGGATTTGCCTTCACCGTAAGCAAATGTGAGGAGCTTGCCCAGGCACGGGCCAGCCCGCCAGCCTTCTGGCAGCCGGGTGACGTCAGGCACAGAAACATCACTTCTCTGCCAAGCAGCAGGCGAGGCCGAGCGGGTACAGCTGGCAGAGGGGTGTCTGCCAGCCTCTGGGGCTGCTCTGGTGTTTTTGCATCCCGTGCTGGTGATGGGAACATCCTTCCCGGCAGAGAACCCAGGGGGTTGCTCTAGAAGGTCTCCTGAGGTCCCTTCCAGCTGCTGCCATTCTGGGGTTCTATCCTGCTCTGTCTCCCCGGATCCTGAGGAGGATCTGTGCACAGGAGCGATGCCACATGCAGCCACCAGCATGTCTGGGGCACCCTTGGCACCCTCTCTGCTCTGCTCCTGGTCCCGTGCTGGGGCGGAGCTCTAGAAGAGGGGAAAACTGAGTCCTCTGACGGGTGGCAAAGCCTGAAAGGGAGAGAACCGGCTGGCGGCTGCTCCTGCCAGTCCTGCCCCTGGGGCAGGAACAGGAATGGGGCTGGTGGCAGCTTGAATCTGGCCCTGGCAGGGCATCTGCCTCTTGTTCCTTCCCTCTTGCCAGCTTGTTCCCCAGCAGGAGGGTGAGCACTGGGGTTTGTGGTGCCCTCCTCGTGGAGCTACGGCTCTGTGAGCACCCCCTGCCCACAGCCAGCTCTGACTGGGTACCAGCAGTCCCCCCAGGCTTTCAGCATTCAGTTCTGCTGGGTGGAAATCCACATCTCCATCTCTCATTTGGTTTAGGAGATGGTTTAGTGGTTTGGGGTAGGAGAGGAGACTCCTGGACTTGATGACCTTGAAGGTCTTTCCCAACCCTGATGATTCCCTGATTCTATCCCTTCTCCTCCATCCTGATGCTCCAGGATCACTTTCAGCTTTGGCTACAGGTAAAACAGACCCAGCTCATGAAGCCCTGCCCGAAGGTGGGGGTTGTGATGCCTAAAGCCAGGAGGGAGCAGGACTGATAGCTCTGGTTATCAACCTGCACCAGAGGAGGTTCCCCAGCCCCTTAGGGCCATCCCTACCTTGAGGTGCCCGGCGTGCATCTGCGCCCGCTCACACATCTGCAGGAAGTGCTTCACGTTGGTCTCATCCAAGATGATGTAGACCCCCACTTTCCTCTTGAAGCCCGCGTCCAGCAGGTCCTTGAAGATGTCTACGTCGGTGAACATGTCCATGACCACCGCGATGACCTGGAGACCGGAGAGGAGAGATGAGCTGGGGCAATGTGACCGGGTGACAACCCCAAGGTAGGGCTGGTGGTTGTTACGTGAGAGGTGAAGCAGCATTTTCTCTCTCTAGGAACTCAGGTTTTGATGGGGGGGGACCCCAGGCTCCAGCTCCAGGCAGTCTGAGGGTGGAAAGCAGGAGCCTCCAGTCCCATTCTGCTGCTGGCACTGGGGGAGATTTGGTCTCGGTGGTGGCAGCCTCAGACCAAAACTGATTGCTGAGGATGAGCCTGACTCATTGGAGATTCCAGAGCCCAGTTTCTAGCTGAGAAACTTGGTGGCCCGTGGCCCCCATCAGCCCAGAAGGGTCAGTCAGTGATGCAGTGCCATGTCTGTCGGTCCACGAGCCCGTTGTGTGGGGTCACTGCTGACCTGGGGCTCATCACGTAGGCATCGCATGTATGAACACCAGCTAAGAGCATCTCCAAGCTGGGTAGGAAGGACCTGGGCACCCCTGGGGCACATTCAGGAGCCAAAATGGCTTTTAATACCTCGTAAAAATCAGGTCTGGGTGTGAGCTGAGGAAGTTGCTTGAAAGCACCCAGGAGTTTGAGCTCCCAGCACTCGGGACCTGCTGCTGTTCCAAGTCCAGGCTGCTGCTAGGAGGGACCTGACTGGCTTCAAGGTTGTTTTTCTACCGTGGAGCTGGTGCAGAACAACTGGGGCAGGCAGTGGCCCTGTCATCAGGGCTTCTGTCATCCCTCTGCCCAGTCCTACTGTGGCAGGGAGCCCGCTGGGTGCTCAGGGTGCTGCTCAGCACCCTCCCAGGCTGTAGGAGAGGGGAGAAGAGCTGGAATGACTTGTCCTGGTGCCCTGTGCAGCAACAGAAGGGTTTGGCACATTGGCAGTGTCGTCAGAGCTGCCTTTGTACCCAGGGTGGCGTTTGCTGCCTGACTGGGATTTTGCAGGGAGCTGCCCAAGCAGCAGGGTTCACTCTGCCCTCGTGGGTTTCACATTCCTGGAGATGGAATCGCTCCTTGTCCGTCCTGCTCCATCCCTGGAAGTGCTCAAGGTCAGGTTGGGTGACGCTCTGGGCAACCTGTAGGAGGCTGCCCAAGGAGGAGGTGGAGGCACCGTCCCTGGAGGGGTTCAACAACCGGGCAGCTGGGGGGTTTGAGGAGCTGGGGATGGCAGGGCAGACGGTTGGACTTGATGATCTTGAAGGGCTTTTCCAACCCTGATGATTCTGTGCTCTGCTAGGGGATGAACCCACCCCATGGCAAGGGCTTGGAGCTAGATGCTCGTTACATTCTTGGTGCCATCTCTGGGGGATCAGTGGAGCAGCACAGCCACTCCTGCCCCTCCTCAACCCAGGAGGGCAGGCTGTCATCGAGGCACCAGCACCATCCCCTGCTTGGGAACCCACTGGTGCCCCCCATCCCTGTGACCGTGTGGTACCCTGGATGGAGCGAGATGGATGCTCCCAACCCTTCACCCTTCAAGGTGAGGAGGACATGCGATGGGGTGACACAGGGAGACCCCAGGATCCTCCTCCCTTGGGGAGGGGAAGGGATGGGTGCTTGCACTCTCAGGCACCTCCAGTCTGGGGCTCTCAAAGCTGCCCTTTAATTAGTCTTGTGCCATGGGAGCCGGAGAGCTCTAATTAAGGAGAGATGATGACACTGCTGGCTCTTCCTTCTCTGCAGGCAATGGGGCAAGGAGCTGCCCTGACCTCTCCAACCCCACCACCCACCAGTGTTTGGTGAGATGATCATGGAGGGGGGGGTCTTTATGGCTCTGCTGCTTCGTTTTAACTGTCTGCTGGGGTTTGTCCCTGCCCGTATCAGTGGGGTTGGAACTGGATGGTCTTTAAGGTCCCTTCCAACCTAAACTCTTCCTATGAATTCCCAGCTAGGCTGGGAGGATGAGGAGAAATCCTCACACCCTTGAGCACCCACTCGTGTTCTGCTCATCCTCGTTGTCCTGGGGTGGGGGAAGAAAACCTGTGGTGTGAGCTAGGACAGGTTCTAAGCTGCTCTTAAAGCTCAAGGCTTGGCTTTTCCATGGCCAGCAGTAACTGAGGAGAAGCTGTGCTGTCTGCTGCGAGTCCTGGGTGAGGGAGATCTGAGGTGGAAGAGCATCTCCCCAGCTTTAGGAGCTGGGGTGCCGCTGACACCGATGCTCTGCGTGGCCCTGCTCGCGTTGCTTTGCCTGGTTGATCTGTTTTCCCCAGGGGGGCTTGGGTTGATGGTTGGACCGGATGATCCTGGAGGTCTCTTCCACCCTGAAAGATTCTGTGATTGATTTTGGGTGGAAAAGGGTCTTTTCCCGCAGTGCAGGGCAGCTGGCTGGGGCACAGGGAGCCAACCCAGCTCTCACCAGCTTGCCCACACGTTCAGCCCCACTGCTCCTGCTCGGCTGGTGCATCCTGTTGCCACTCAGCTTCTGCCTCTCTCCCTGCCGCGTCTTGCCTGCAGGACAGGCTTGGCCTGGGTTTGTCACCAGCACCTCATGCCGGTGTGCCAGCGTGCTGCCCTGGCACGAAACGGGCTGGGAGAGCAAGGATGGTGCTGGCAGCGCTCTCACCACGCTGACTGTCCAGGGACCACAGGGATGGGATCTGCTGCTGGGCTGCCCACGCTTGAATCGCAGCTGGGAGCAGCTGGCTCCGCACCAAGCGCAGGTAGAAGGTTTAATCTGCAAACAAGCTCCCTTCTTTGCTCCAGAGAAGTGAAATCCTGAGTGCTGGCTGCTTCCCAGCTCAGGGAATGGGATTCTCTGGGGCCATCAGCTCTGTGCTGTGCGGAGTTAGTGCGGTACCCTCATCCCCATCGCCTCCCTCCCAGGGCAGCGCTCGACGCCAGCGAATTCCCCACAGCAGGAGAAGCCAAATCCCCTTCACCATCGCATCACCCCTTTGCCACGGTGGAGAGGAACAGCCCCAAATCTACAGCCAGATGGCTCCCAGCACCCAGGAGCTGCCAACACCCATCGGACGTAGAGCGGAGCGGGTCCCGACAGGCCGAGGAGCGGTGGGCAAACGCCCTTGGGATCCAACGGGAAGGGCTTTGCCGTGAGCAGGGCACCAGCAGGCTCATGTTTTATAGAGGAAACCAGAGCCCTCTGTTAGCCTCCCGCGATGAATCACCCGATAATGATTTTTGGGGCATCGCAGGAACGAGGTCGGCGCGAAGGCACGAGGAGAGGAAGCGCATGGGGATGAGGAGAGCTCATAATTGCTCTTCCCCGTCGACCCTTTCATCCAGGAACGGCTGAAGGTTTTGTAAACAGTAATTAATAGGGGCCTCCCAACCTTCGCTGGAAGTTGCTCAAGGGAATTATGTCACCACAATCCCAAGCTGGAACCTCAAGTGCAGAGAGGAGGTCACACTCTCTCTGCTGGCTCAGGTGGCTTTTGACCAAGGTCGGTGTCTTCAGCCTGCTCTGGTCACACAGAGCCAAGATCTAGAGAAGAAAAGTGAAGGAAGCTCTTTCTCCTTGCCCATCCTATGATCCTTCACAGCCCGAGGGGATCTGCGTCATGGGAGAGGCAGCTGTGCCACGGCTGGACGCGGTGGGGGTCTCCGGGGTGAAGCACAGCGCTGCACCACGTCCTTCACCACCACCACACAGATGGGAGTTTGCTGGGAGAGCAAGGACGTGGCCACAGGGTCCTGCTTCTCCTCTCTCCAGGCTTTTCCTAGTAAGAGAGGGACCCCCTGCATCCCTAGAGAGGCTTGGCCTCTCCAGAGCAGAGGGGCTGCACTCAGCAGCGTTTGTCCTTCTGGCTGCAGGCGGGTAGGTTCATCTGCACCATCAGAGGGGGCCTCACGCCCCAGCTCTTGGCCTCCTTGTGCTGTAAGCAGCACTCACATGGCCCCTAAACTTCCCGGGACCAGGCTGATGGGGCAACCTTGCTTTTCCAACCAACCCACGTGAGGGTGGCTGGTGCTCAGCGTTGGAGACATCTGAACCAGGCGGTTTGATAGCGGCCGGAGCAAGGGTCACCCTCCGGGATGCGATACCGAAGCTCTGCCAGGCCCCTGCTCCTCTGCCTGTGGTTGCAGAGCTCTGATGCTGCCCGCTGGGGTAGGATCAGGATAAGGCATGAGGCCAGACCTCGATGTTTGATGGGGTGGCAGCTGCCCTGTCAACTCTCTGCTTCCTCTGCCAACCCCTCTCACAGCTGAGCTGCTGGTGCAGACGATAAACTCTCCAGCTGGAGAGGGAGATGGTTTAGCCCGGTGTCCCCACAGCCAGCAGCAGCCACTCCAGTGGGCAGCTGGGCTCAGCCCAGTGACAGCAGGCTCTGCTCTTTGTGTGTGAGACTCTGGAAGACCCCCACTCCTCAGCCCCCCTAACTCCTGCCCGTCCCCAGACCCTGCAGACCGCAGGTTTGAAGCACAAACCCACCTCTGTTTCCTGAGCTACCACAAGCTCCAAGCAGGCTCCTGCGTGTCAGCGGTGGTGTCACCACGTCTCATCCCACCAGCAGGGAACCACCTGGACCAGGAGGCAGAGCCCAGCCCCGCTCTGGAGGCATCAAAGTACCGGTGACAAGCACAGTGGCATCAACCGCAGCCACATCCCTGCGGCTTGGAGAGGCTCCAGGGTGAGGTGGGGATGGTGCAGGCAGCAGGGCCTGGCAGCTGCTTGACTCACCCGCCTGGCTGTGCTGAGCAGCAGGAGGCTGGCAGGGTGACTCAGGAGATGCTGTTTGCGTGGGGACAGGCGGGAAGCGGTGAGTAGGCAAAGCCAGGCAGGAGCTGCAAGCCCGGGTCAGACCTGAAGATGAGCCATTGTTTGGAGTGGAGGAGCTCTCCCATCCTCCATCCCATGGGACTTCAGCCCTGCCTTCCTGTTGCCCTCACAGCAAAGCTGCTGGATAGGAGACACACAGGTCACCAGCAGCGGCCAGAGACCTCCCATCGCGTTGGGAGATGGGTTTTCCTGCCTGAGCAGGGACTTCGTAGGGTCATTCAGGTTGGAGAAGACCCTTGAGTCCAACCATTCATGCTCAGACACCCTTCGCTCTCATCCTGGAGAGGCTCTGATGGCTCTGGGGTTTCCCTCTGTCTCCTGCCAGGATCTGTGAAGGAGGAGCCCCCCGTGGAGCCAGCTGGACCTTTCCCATCCAAGTCTGTCTCCTCCTGCTTCATAACCACTCTGGCAGGGTCTCCATGTTTCCCAGCCCCAGGGATGCTCTCTCTCAGAGCTGGATTTGTCACACAGAGCTCAAAGAACCTCGAGCTCTGCAGAACTAGGTACTGACCCCCCTCCCACTCCTGCAGAGGGGACTGGGTTCACTCTGCTGGGACTGGGTTCACTTCCAGCTGGGACTGGGTTCACTCTGCCCATCATCACTGGCCTTCAACACAGGCGGTGACCTCTCTCCTTCCCTGATCCTCCTGTCCTCGACACCAGCCTGACCCCATTGCTCGTGCACTCCCCGCTCCTTGGTTTGGTGCCACAGGGAGGACAAATCTGAACCCAAATCCTCCCAGCATCTGCCCAGCCTCGTCCTCCACTCCAGCTCATCGTTTCCCTCTCGAAGCCGGGCTGAGGCCAGCGTGGAGCAATCTCCGGCCAAGCGTGACCCTCGGACACCTCAGCCCCAAACCAGCAGCTTTGGCTGCTTTGCCCCAGGGCAGAGTTTGGCTCCTCTGGTTCCTGCGTGTGGCCACACAGGGCTCTGGGAATAAAGATCATGGCGTGCCCCGCTTTCCTCCGTGGTGGATTTCCCCACAGCCCTGTAGGAACCCTGGGATTAAGGATGATGCCACATGGATCCTCATCCCAACGAGTGCTGGACCAGGCTAGGAGCATCCTCAGCAGATCGTGATCCCCAAAAATCAACCGCAGTCAACCTGGGGCAACCGGAACCCTTCACCTGGCTACCTTTACTCTGGGATTTCCTGGCTGAGGCCAGGATTTAGAGCTTGGAGCCAACCTATCCGCATCCCCACGGCGCACCTCACCTTCTGAGCCTGGCAGATCATCTTGCGCACCACCTCCTTGACGTGCGTCTGCCCCTCGATAGGAGGCTGCATGTAGACGGTGGCACGGGTCACCCCGCGGTAGGCGATGGTCTCGGGCCAGCCCAGGTCCAGCTGCGGGATGGAGCGGTCAGACCTCTGGGGCCAGTACTCCAGGGATGGGGCCACGTCCTGCTCGTCCCCTTGGCTGTTGCGATCGCCGTCGCTGTCCCCGGCGCTGCTGCCGTGGCGTGGGATGTACTCGGAGCCAGGGTCGTACGTCTCCAGCGTGTCCAGGATCTTCTTCAGCTCCAGCTCGGAGAGGAAGTCCCTGATGTTCTCCTTCTTCAGGACCTCATAGAAAGCATCGGGGCCGCGGGCAGCCAGTGCCTCCAGGGCCAGGCGTTGCTCCTCGCTGTAGAAGAACTCAGGTTTGGACTCGCTGGACCTCCAGTTGACGTGGCTGTCGTCCAGGCACTGCACCTGGGAGAAAGCCATGGTGACCCCGCTCGCCGATACCCTCTCCTAAGGGAACTCTGTACCCTCAGATGTCAACAGTCAGGAAGGAATTAATGATTCCCAGGGCTCTGAGTCCACAACTCTCTTCACTTTGCCCTCCTCGGCAGGGAAAACGTGCTGCTCCCTTCTCTGCCACCCAGAGCTCTTCTCCGCTGCCGAGGAGGATTAGGGTTTCTTCTTCCTCCCGGCTCTGCGAGGTGGCCAGAGGACTCTGGGCGAGGGAAAACCCGGAGCTTCCCGCAGCTGGGACGGTGCGTTGGGGGCAGAAACAGCCTTGGGAAGGTCCTTTACCTCCGGGTCCACCCTCTTCTCATCCTCTCCGCTCAACCGAGACAACGATGAGACGGGAGGAAACCGAACCCCCCCTCCCCTCCCCTCTCTAAAAATATCTTCAAATAAGCCAAAAAGAAAAGCCAAACCCAGCTGAATCGAGGGGTAGAGAAAAGAAGGCTTTCTCGTCCCCAGCACCGCCCCGACGGGATGGTTCCTGGAGAACTGGGTCAGCCGGTGGGTTCCGCAGCAGCCGACGTCTGGGGCGGCCGATCGCGCATCGCCCTGGCCGTCGGGGCGGTTGTTTGGGGCTGCTGCCGACGCAAGGCGGACACAGGTAAGAGCAAGAAGTGAAAAGAGGAAAAGCACAAGGGTGATTCATCACTCCGCCCTGCCCCACCTGCAGTCACATGCTGCTGCCTTCACACATTCCCAGCCCCGAACCCGCAGCGTTAACTCTTTCGGATTAGAGCCGGGCGCATCCCGGGCTTCAGGGGGTGAGGGAGGGCTGGGGAGGGGTTTGGGTGATTGGATTTGAAAAGGAAGTCGCTGCTCCCCTGAACTTTCCTGCTTTCACAGAGCTGAGTCGGTGTTTTGTGGGAGAGCGGCTCTGCCGGGTGGTTAACCCTTCCGCTGCCAAGCGGGGGTTTGCTGGGTCCCAGCGGGTGGCACCAGGTTGGAGCTGCTGTAGTGGTGCAGAGCTGCACTCAAGGAGGTTTCATGTGGGCATTTCTTTACCCAGAGGGTGGTCAGGCTCTGGAACAGCCTTCCCAGAAAGGTGGTTGATGCCCCGAGCCTGTCAGTGCTTGAGAGACTTTTGAACAGTGACCTTGACCACCTGCTTTGACTTCTGATCAGCCCTGAAATTGTCAGGCAGTGGGACTGGGTGATCATTCAGACCAAAGTATTCTGCCCTGCTCTGTTCTACCCTACTCTGCTCTAGTCTACTGTAGTGTTTTCTACTCTAATTCTACTCTACCCTAATTTTACTCTACTCTGTTCTACTCTATTCTATTCTGCTCTAGTCTACTGTACTCTATTCTACTCTATCCTTCTCTGTTCTGTCCTACCCTATTCTACTCTATTCTATTCTACTCTATCCTACTCTATTCTGCTTTATCCTACTCTATTCTACTGTACTCCATTCTTCTGTCTTCTATCCTACTCTGCTCTATCCTGCTCTATTCTGCTCTGTCCTGCTCTATCCTACTCTGTCCTACTCTGTCCTGCTCTATCCTGCTCTGTCCTGCTCTATCCTGCTCTATTCTGCTCTATCCTGCTCTACTCTTTTCTATCCTGCTCTATCCTGCTCTGTCCTGCTCTATCCTGCTCTATTCTGCTCTATCCTGCTCTGTCCTACTCTGTCCTGCTCTATCCCACTCTGTCCTACTCTGTCCTGCTCTGTCCTGCTCTACTCTATTCTATCCTGCTCTATCCTACTCTACGCTCTGTCTACTCTGGCACAGAGTTGCAGCACAGACCCTGCTGGGGTGCAAGGCCTTGCTCAGGGAGGTTGCGTTAATGCCTGAGCGTTCTGAGGGGCAGAACCCCCTCCCTGGCTCCATCCCTTGGTGCTCGGAAGCCAGAACCACCGAGCATTTCCGCTTGGGAACCGGGCTGAGGATGGGTTTGAAGAATCAGGGTCAGATCCTTGCACCATGCGGGAAGGAAAGCGCCAGGGGCTGCGTCTGGGCCCTGGCGTTGGGGCGGCTCATCTGGCTCTGCAGCCGTGGAAATGAAAGCCCCGCTTGAGTCAGGCTCCGCAGGCGAAGCCGCCCGTCTGCCCAGGCACTTGGCCATCAAAGGGCTCCCTCCTCTCTGCAGACACCCCAGCCCTTGGGTTCGTGTGAGAGCAAGGGGAAGGCTGGGCGTGAGGCACCCGGCTGCAATTGCAGCCCACGGGGGGTGACCACATCCTGGGCTGCTTCACAAGTGTGGCCAGCGGATTGAGAGAGGGGATTCTGCCCCTCTGCTCTGCCCTGGGGAGGCTTCGCTGGGAGTCCTGCGTCCAGCTCTGGTGGCCAACGCCAGAAGGATGAGGGGCTGTTGGAGCAGGTCTGGAGGGGGCCTTGGAGATGCTCAGAGGGCTGGAGGGTGCCCACATCCTGGGCTGCTTCACAAGCGTGGCCAGCGGATTGAGAGAGGGGATTCTGCCCCTCTGCTCTGCCCTGGGGAGGCTTCACTGGGAGTCCTGCGTCCACCTCTGGTGGCCAACGCCACAAGGATGAGGGGCTGTTGGAGCAGGTCTGGAGGGGGCCTTGGAGATGCTCAGAGGGCTGGAGCCCCTCTGCTCTGGGCACAGGCTGAGAGTCAGGGCTGTTCAGCCTGGAGAGAGGGCGGCTTCAGGGGGACCTCATAGTGCCCCCCTGCCAGGGGCTGTCAGAGGGCTGGGGAAGGCTGTTCCCAGGGGCAGGGAACGAGAGGATGAGGGGTCCTGGTTTGAGGCTGGAAAAGGGCAGAGGGAGGCTGGACAGGAGGAGAAAGAGCTGGGATCTGAGGGTGGGGGATCCCTGGACCAGGCTGCCCAGAGAGGGGCTGGAGGCCCCATCCCTGGAGCCATTCAAGCTCAGGCTGGCTGGGGCTCTGGGCAACCTGGTCTGGCGAGTGCCGGCCCTGCTGGCTGCAGGGGAGATGCCCCAGTTGGAGGCCGCTGTATGGAGCGTGGGTGAGCGTGGTGTGGCCGGAACGTGCTGCGGTTGGACCCACCTCAGCCGCTGCCACCCATCCCAGCTGCTTTCATTGTGCGAGGAGATTTACGGGCGCTCTGGCGGGGTGTGAGCTCCTGTGATTTATTGTGTCGAGGTGGAAAAGCTGCTGCTCATCCCTCGTGGGAGGTGCCGGCTCTTATGGCTGCGCTGGTGGCACAGGGTTGGGGCTGCATCCATCGCCTGACCTGCACGTGAGGGGTGACACTGCCTCTCTGGGCCTCAGTGACCCCATGAGTGGGACTGGGATCCCCAGACCCCGATGTCTTCACCCCAGGTTGCATCAAAAGAGCTGGTAGCTCCGTTGGGTGGTGTCTCGGTCCCCCCTGTCCCTGGTGTCCCCGCTGGACAGGCAGCACCCAGCACAGCCCCAGCCCTGCAGCCAGCTCCTCCCGGATGCAGAAGGAAGAAGCACTAATTACAAGACCCTAATTAATTCCCCTTCTCTAGGATGAGGGAGAAGGACACCACGCAGGGCTCTGCTCCCAGACGGGAAGGGGGCTTCCAGCTCCCATGCCAGGCTCAGCACCCACTGCCCAGGTCCCACTGAGGGGTTTGGTGGCAGAGCTGAGCTCTGCAGCTGCAGCACCCAGACGCTGCTTTGCCCTCTGGAGCATCTGCCAGCCACCAGCCCATTTGCATGGAGCCACCTGCAACGTGGTGGTTTAGCACAGGGGAAACTGAGGCACGGCACGGTGATGGCAGCTTTACTCACAGCTACAGGGGGGGATGGAGTCACCAGCACCGATTCCAACCCCGGAACGAGCTGAGCGTCGCCTGTGCTCTGCTGCCTGCACCCTGCGTCGCCCTCCCGTTGCTCCCCCGTGGCTCCGTTACTGGAAACCCCAAGGAGTTACCTCCTGGTGGGACTGAGGGCAGTGGTCTGCACCCACTTTGGTGGGGGGTCACTACGCAGGAGGATCAGGAGGGAGCTCACCCTTGCATCTGGGACTCCCCCTTGCATGTAGAGCTCCCAGTTGCTCGAGACTGAGAGCTAAGTGGGTGCTGATGGTCCTGGGGAGCTGCTGACCTCACCCCCAGGGAGCTGCTGGGTGCTGCCCATGCCCAGGTCGTTGCTGCCGTGGGGCTCCAGCGCCTCAGGCCGTACACCCAGGTCCCCCAGGGGTGGTTGAGGTGGGGAGAGGGGTCAGAGAAGGGAGATCTGGCTGAAGGGGGCTGGGTGTGGGGCAGTGAGGGCTCAGGGTGATGCTGCTGGGCTGCGCTGAGGCTGAGGGGGGAAATGGGGTGATGGGGAAGGCAGAGGGGGGGCTCCATGGGGGATGTTCTCCCTGCTTCTCCCCGTAGCCCCCTGATGAGGTCTGGGCATGGTGGCCATAGGCAAAGGGTCAACATCCCCGTGGAAGGAGGGTTTGGGGAGGGAGAGGGGGTACTGGGGTGGTCCCCACCCCACAAGGGGTCCCAGCACTCGATCAGTCTCTGTCTCACAGACACGGTGGCCTGTGTGGACCCCGAGGAGTGCACCCGCCTGTGTGGGGCCGCCGTGGGCTGCTCCAACATCGCCTACCCCAAACTGGTGGTCGAGCTGATGCCCAGCGGTGAGTGCGATCGAGGAGGGGGCACCTCTGGCTGCAGGGGTTTGGGAGGGGGGGATCCCATGAGTGCTCTGGGTGGGTTTCACATGGGGCAGCCTGTGCAGCCTCTCTGCTAGGATGGCTCTGGAGGGGAGGTCAAGGGGTGACCCCAGTGCAGGGTCCTGCTCCCCTGGGGTGTAGCTGGGTGTCCCCAAAGCCCATCCTTGTTGCGAGGGGGATCCCGGTGCGTGCCTGACCCCATCCCAGCCTACCCTATCCCGAAGCATTGGGACCATCCCAAACCATCCCCACCTATGCCAACCCATCCCATCCTACCCTATCCCATTCCATCCCAATCCTATCCCATCCCATATGATGCTATGTGATGTCATGCCACCCTATCCCACCCTTCCCTAGCCTATCCCATCCTATCCCATTCCATCCCTTGTGATGCTACACGATGCCGTTCCATCCCAGTCCATTCCATCTCATCCTATCCTACCCCATCCCAGCCTACCCTATCCCATCCCATCTATCCCATCTCATGTGATGCTATGCAATGTAATTCCATCCCAATCCATTCCATCTCATCCTATCCTACCCCATCCCATCCTACCCTATCCCATTCCATCTCCTGTGATGCTACAAGATGCCATCCCATCCTATCCCATCCCATCCCATCTATCCCATCTCCTGTGATGCTACGCGATGCCATCCCATCCCATCCCATCCCATCCCACCTGCTGTAATGCTACACAATGCCATTCCATCCCACCCTCCCCTATCCCATCCCATCCCATCCCAATCCATCCCACCCCATCCCATTGCACCCCCCCTTGGGTTCGGGTGCTCCCTGACGGCCTCCGTGTCCCGCAGGGCTGCGGGGTCTGCTGGTGGCGGCGATGCTGGCCGCCCTCGCGTCGTCCCTCACCTCCATATTCAACAGCAGCAGCACCCTCTTCACCCTGGACATCTGGAGGAAGCTGAGGCCGGGAGCTGGCGAGCGGGAGCTGCTCCTGGTGGGCAGGTAGGGCCTGGGGGCAGGGGGACTGGGTGGGGAGCCTGGTGGGGCTGGTGCAGCCCTCTCTGGGCACCCAGTAGCCCCTGCACTCAGGAGAGGGAAGCAAAGTTCCTTTTATTTCTCCCTATTTCTTCTTCCTGAGAGGAGCAGCTGGAGCTGGGGGAAGATTCCTGAGGCTCTGAGCTGTAAAGAGGGCAGCTCTGGGGCTGCGTCCTGCTCAGCCTGCCTGGAGCTACGGGGGGTCTGGCCAATCCCTCTTGGTTTCAGAGGAGGGGGTGATGCTGTGGGGTGCTGCTGCCCTTTGGGGATGTCACCCCTGCTCCTGCTGACCCACCTGCTCCTGCCCTTCTCTACCCAACCCACCAACATGGGGACCTCGACCACCGTGGGTTCAGGGGGGGGAGTGGGCCAACCAGGAACGTCCCCCCATTGCTGCTGCCCACAGGGTGGTGACAGTGGTGCTGCTGGCCCTCAGCGTGGTCTGGATCCCCATCCTGCAGAGCTCCAGCGGTGGGCAGCTCTACGTCTACATCCAGGCTGTCACCAGCTCCTTAGCTCCTCCGGTCACTGCTGTCTTCGTCCTGGCTGTCTTCTGGCCCCGAGCTAACGAGCAGGTCTGGGGTCATCTTGGGGACAGAGGGCAGTGCCAGCGCCTCCTGGCTCCCCCCTGCTCCCGGGGTTTGGTTGGGGAGGTGAGGGAGGTGATGCTGGAGGAGCTGGGGTGAGGAACTGGACCTGACTGGTGGTTCCTCAAGGAGCTGGTGGGTATCTGGTGCCAGGAGGAGGAGGAGGAGGAGGAGGAAGCAGGTGCCACCACGCCTGGCATCCGAGCAGGATGTCCCCTCTGAGGGGAAACAGAGACCCCTCGACTCTGCCCCAGGAGGGAGCAGCTCTTTGTGGGGCTTTATGGCCCCCTCCACCCACCCCAGCGGGGCCCTTCTCTTCACAGGGAGCTTTCTGGGGGCTGATGGTGGGGCTGGCACTGGGGCTGGCCAGGCTGGGGCTGGAGCTGGGGTACCCCCCACCCCGCTGTGGGGTCCCTGACCACCGGCCCTGGCTGCTGGCTGACGTCCACTACCTGCACTTCGCCCTGCTGCTGTGTGCCGCCACGGGGGCCATCGTGGTGGCCATCAGCCTGGTGACCCCCGCGCAGCCCCCCACCCAGGTGAGCACCCAGGACCCCTCACCCTGGCCCCTAGAGCTGCTGGTATCACCCAGGTGCAGCCTGAGCCCTGCAGAGGGGGGGTCAGTCCCATGGGGTGGGGGCTGTTTTATCACCTCTCCGTCACTGTCTCTAGCTGAAGGGTCTCACCTGGTGGACCCTCTCGCGGGAGCCCCCCCAGCCCTTGGTGGCCAGCACATCCCAGGGACCCCCGGATGGTGAGTGTGTCCTCACGGGGGAGGTGCATCGCCAGTGCTCCTCAGGCAGCAGCACAGCGGGGGACACCCCGTGCCTCAGTTTCCCTGGGGTGATGCCATCAGGAGCTGGGATCCTCTATCCCATCCACTCAGCATCTTTCTGTGCCAGGTAACAGCCCAGGCAGCCAGTGGCCACCAAAAGCCGAGGGATCTGCGGTGGTAGCCATAAAGGACATCTCAGAGCCCCCATCCTGGGCTCGGATCTGCAGCCTCAACGCTGTCATCCTGCTGTGTGTCAACATCTTCTGCTACGGCTACTTCGCCTAGTGGCCTCGGGGCAGGGGGAAAGGTGCCGGGAGAGGGGCAGGAGTGGGGGTCCCGTGGGGAACAGGGGGTGTTTCAACCCACTGGTGCAACGAGCTGGGCGTTCTCTGCTCTGCGGAGCCTGAGAGCAGCCCTGGGGGCTGCAAGGGAGAGGGGCTGGGGTGGGTAACTGGAGGCTGAAGCCCAGCGAAGCAGCAGTGTGTGTGAACGTGGCCACGGGGCTACTGTGGAGAAGGAGCAGCTGCACCCCGGGTCATCCCCTCAACGGGTTCCACTGCCCAAAATAAAACCCTCTAGTGAGAAAGCAGCGCAGTCTGCAGCCAGGAGCTCAACCCCCCCTCAACCCGAGGGCTGAACCCCCCCAACCCAGCCTTCTCCAGGCACCTTTCCCTGAGCTGATGGAGCCCGGCTGCATCCCGCCTGCCCACAGCCCTCCTCGGGGTCAGGGCTTGGCTTGTGGGCTCTAGAGAGGAGCATCCTCCAGGGGCTGCATGGCCCTGGGTTCTCCCTCCCTGCTTGAGCTGGTGGGGGTCTCCCGGGTCGGGGCAGGGGGCAGGGAGAGCCGTGGGTGATGCTTTAGGGTGTCAGAGTGGGATGGAGATCATCGCCTGCTTGGTCTCTACCTCCAGGACACCCCTCGTGGCTCTGGGACCTCGTGTGGGGCCGGGCACTGTCTGTGGGGATGGGACTCTGCTCCAGTGAGTGGGGGGCAGCGAAGGGCACCCCAGTCAACTCCCCGTTGACCCCACAGCTCTCTTGCGGGTGGGGTGGATGTAGTTACTCGGGAAGAGGCCGACGTGCCCGCAGATCTTCCCCCACCACCAGCTGGCGTCAGGGCACTCCAGGACCTCAGTGATGTCTCCACAGAGGAAGGGCAACTGGGAGCCCTCCTGGGCTGGGAAGTTGAACTGGGCTTGCACGAACCTGGGTCTGCTCTCCTGGCCCAGCAGTGGGTGCTGGGAGAGGTGACTCCAACCACCAGCAGGGTGGCACTGCCCGAGTGCCCTGCTGTGCCCCTGTGTGTGAGGAGCCCCCCGGGGAGCCACAGCACAGAGGGTCTGGGGTACCTGGGGTGCCTGTTTTGAGGAGGAGAGATGGCTGTTAGAGGAATCCTGTGGTGGGAAGAGCAGGAGAGCTGGGGTTAGGGTGACCTGGGAGAGCCCAGGGGGTCTCTGCCCCTTAGAGGCAGCTGGCACCTCTCTCCTTTCTAAGCCCTTGCTGGTCCCTCTTGGTGACAGAGCCACCCTCACCAGCACTGCCCCAGGGCTCGGCTTTGCTGGAGCTCGCCCCAAGCCAGCTGCACCCCATCCCAAGCTGCTTTGGCTCTGCCACCTGCCCCAGGCATCACCCCTGGCACCAGGGATGGCGGTTTGGGCTCGGGCAACCTGCTGTGCCCTGCCCTGTCCTGCCCTGCTGAGCTGTGCCCATGGCTTTACCCCACCCTGCCTGCTGCCCTGCAGCTCTGCCTGTCTCAGACTGCTGCAGCTTCCCCTGCTCCACACCACCCCAGGTACCCCCAGACTGCGGTGGTGGCAGCCCCCCCAGTTGCAGAGGAGCACTGGGGGATCCTAGAGGGGATGAGACACTGGCTCCCAGTCCCCACTGCCAGCTGTGCCATCACCCCAGAACCCAGCTCTGCGCATCCCAGCCTCTGATGGTACCTCCTGGCTCTGCTCCTCATCCCGGAGGAAGATCTCCTGCTCCCTGGTGATGCTGGTCATCCTTAGAAGTCCACCAGCTCGTTGAGGGAGTTGAACTTGCCCTCCCAGAGGAAATGCTTGCCATTCCTCTGCCTGAGCACCTTGAAGTGCTGGACGCACCGCCCGTGGCTGGGGAGGAGGGTGGATGTTACCCCGCAGCACCCAAACCCCCTTCTCCCTGCTCTCTACAGCTCCCTGAAGGGAGGGTGCAGTGAGGCAGGGGGTGGCCTCTTCTCCCCAGGGACTGGCGATAGGAGCAGAGGAGCTGGGGTCAGGCTGTGCCAGGGGAGGGTCAGGCTGGATCTGAGGAGAAACCTCTGCCCAGAAGGAGTGGGGAGGCCTTGGAAGAGGCTGCCCAGGGAGGGGATGGAGGCAGCATCCCTGGAGGGGTTCAACCACCAGGCAGCCAGGGGGGTTTGAGGGGCTGGGGTGATGGCTGGAGGGTGAACGGTTGGACTGGATGATCTGGAAGGGCTTTTCCAGCCCTGATGATTCTGGGCCCTGCTGGCAAAGCCCAGGGGCTCCTTCCTCATCCTCATCAGGGGAAGGAGCAGTGGGAGCAGCAGATCCCAGCCCTTACAGACTGAGAGGAAACGGCCAAGGCTGAGCCAACAGAGCAGGTTGGGGTGTCCTCACCGCCTGGACCCACTGCTGCCAGGCCCCCGGGCAGGGGCAGGGCTCTGGCCACGCTGGTGATGCAGAGCAGACCGCAGCTCCCTTTCATTAGGGACGAGAACCTCCTCAGAACATTCAATTAGAGATGAGCAGTGTGAGAAAGTGCCTGGCTGGCCCCAGGGCTGGCTCCTGCTCCCCTGCAAGGGGCAGCGATGGGATGAGAAGCCCGGGGCCAGGCTCTGACCATTGGGGTGCTGCCCTGATGCCCAAACCATCTGCCCTGCGGTGTTGGGGTGCTCATCCCTTTGTCCCCAAGGATGATGCTCTGGGCCACTCGTTCCTCCAGGTCACAGCCTCTGGGCTGAGCTTGGGGCTTGGCTTGGTGCTACCCAAGGGGTGTTTTTAGGGCCACTGCAGCGAGGGACCCCTGGGGGATGGAAGAGGAGCGTGAGGCTGCAGGGAGGAGGAAGAGGAAGGCTCTGTGCGAAGCTGCTCCTGGCTGCAGCGATGCTCCAGGTCCGCCACCCCAAACCCCTTCGAGATGCCCCTCGAGGGCAGGGTGTGCCCATCCCTTCTGCAGTGCGGAGCACACAGGAGGGTGACCTGGTGCTCTTGGACCCCAAAAGTGGGGGATCCCTGCTCACCCTCTATCCCACAGCCACTCACCTGACTGAGATGGAGAACTCCCCAGGGCTGCTCTTGCTCTCACGGATCAGGAAGGCTCCTGGCTGCCTGCTCTGGAGGAGCTGCTGCTCTGCCTGCTGCCGGGACATCCTGCCCACCAACCACCTGCCAGGGGCACGGGCTCAGCCCCCCGGGCACCCGACAACACCCCGGTGCCACAGCTCCACCTCACAGGACGACAGCGCTGAGAACCCCAGTGGGAGCAGGATCCCTGGTAGGGTCCCCGTTGGGCTCCCCCCATGAGGCTGGGACCCTCCTGCAGTGGTCTCTGTGTCCCCTGACAGAGGTGTTTGTGGGGTGCTGTGGGTGTCCCCACACCCTGCCTCATCTCTGACCACATCCTGTCACCTGGCTGGGCCATCCATCCCCCCACTTCACTGCCCGTCACCCCATCCTGTCCCTTCACCCCTCTGTGGGACCAGCCCTGCCAGGTGCCCTGCGGAGCTGCAAACCCTCCGGCCGGGAGCACCCCCTTCCCAGTGCCAGCCCTCCAGCTGCTGCATGGAAGAGGCTGCATCCTACCCATCCCATTGCTGGAGAGGCAAACGGGAGCAGCGCTGGGGTTGCCCACACGGCCACCCCGAGAAGGGTTTCTTGTGGCCTTCAGATGCTGATTAGCAGGGGGTAGTGACCCCCACAGCACAGGGCCAGTCAGGGAGGGAGGAAGCTGGGCTTTAACCCCTCACAACAGCATCGTGTCTAGGGCAGTCCTAACCCCACAACGCTCCCTGGTTGGTTTAGTGGGCACCCTGATGTCCCACTGCCTCCCACCCCCTCCTGCAGGCTCCGTGCCTCAGTTTCCTCGGGTGTAGGACCACGCTGGCTCACGGCAGACCTTAGGAGCAGCAGGGTGTACCTCTGGGGTCACTGCTGGGTGCTGCTGGAGGGTGGTCAGGCGGTGGGGTTGGGGTTTACCAGAGTGGGGCTTGGAGCCCCTGTAGGGGACGGTGCTCACGGGTGCCGCTTGAGCCAGGGGTGAAGCCCTGGTGGCCGTAGAGCTCAGCCCTGCACCAGTTCTGGTCACCTTCCATGTTTGGGATCTAAGGAAGGAGAGGAGCAGGGACTTGCCAGCCTGGCTACCAGCCCTTTGGGATAGGGGTTGGGTGGGATCACCCCTCTCCTCCAGCTCCAAGCAGCCAGTTCCCCCCCACCTCCATATCCCCATGGGGTGGTGACAGCTGGGTGCTGGGTGGGAGGAAGAACCCTGCTGTGGGGTGGGACGCTGGTACCCGCTTCCTGCGACACCAGGCTGCAGCCTCCCACGCAGGGGCCCGCAGCCAGCACAGCTGCACAAACAGGATCCCAAACCCGGGGCTCTGCATGGGGCCACGAGGGAAAAACACTCCGGGGTCACAGCGATGGGTTTGGGGTCCTGGGTTACTCCTCCTGGCTGGCTGCACCCATGGTGAGGCTACTGGGTGCTGGGGGTGTGGAGGGAGTTGCTCCCTGGGGTTCAGAGGCCCCCCTGAAGTCTTTTGGGGTTGCTGGGTGGTATCTGAGGGGCCATCCTGATGCCAGAGCCTGGGCAGGGATTTGGGCTCTGTGGGGCAGGGAGAATGTGTTCCACCCCTGAGGTGGTTGCCACAGAGTGGGCCGGTGGCACCGGTGGCCAGTGGCACAGAGGAGTGCTCCTCACTGCTCTGAGGATGCTGCTCTGCACCCCAAACCCCTTTAGGATGGCTCCTGAGACCCCCCAGACCCCCCCCAAAGAGGCACCAAAGCCAGGTGCAATGGAAGAGACGGTGTCACCCCATGCCCTGTGCCCCACTCTGGCCCCTACGGCAGCAGCATGTGGTGCCATTGTGGCTGGTGACCCCCTGCTCCCCCCATACCTTTAGGGTGTCCCCCCCCTCTTACCTTTAGGGTGTCCCCCCCTACCTTTAGGGTGTCCCCTTTCCTGAAGGACAGCTCATCCTTCTCAGTCACCTGGAAGTCGTACAGGGCCACCGACTCCATGGTGCTGGCTGTCACTGGGTGGTGGTCGGGGCTCCCAGGGCCCTGCAGTGCTGGGGTTATGGGGCAGCCAGCCCCTGGTAGCCCCACAGTGGGGGGGGGATGCTGGTGGTGCCAACAGGCAGGAAGCTGGGGTGATGTCAGAGCTGCTGGGGTGAGACGGTGAGAGCCACGCGGGGCTCTGGGGTCACAGCTGCCCAGATGTGCTGGGAGCGGGGCCAGCCGGATGCCAGGGATCCCACGGGCATGGGCAGGGGTTGTGGGGTGACTCCAGGCCCCTTTGACATCACCTCTGCAGTGGGTTGTGGGGTTTTGGAAGGGAACAGGGGATGGGGATGGGTTGGATGCAGGGCTGGGGATGTGGGTGAAGGGAGCACAGGTTGGGGAGTCTCTGCTGTGTTGTAGGGTCGGAGTTGCCAGCTCTGTGGGTGGGGGGGATGGCTGCTCTGGAAAAACCCCATCCCTGGCCCTGGGAGGGTGGGATGGGCAGAGGAGGGTGAAGGCTCACACCTGCCTTCCCTGGAAACGAGAGCAAGCCCTACCTGCTTGGTTCCTGCTCCGTGCAGTGCTGTTCCAGCGCTGTCTCTGGGTCCCATCCCTTTGGGGGCTGATTTTCCCCCAGCCTGGTTTTGCAGGGTTAAGGGAGGGGGGAATAAAAAAGGATTAGAAATATCCAGGGCATCGTCATTCCCTGTGGGATGACCCCTCACACCCTGCAGCCTTCCCGTTGTGCGGGGGACTGGGTGTGAAGCACAGGGCAAACCCCCCAAAAGCTGGGTTTGCAGGGAATTAATAGGGGGAACAACCTGCCCACGGCCTTGGGGTCGGATGCCACCACCATCTGCCCAGGGAGGGATGAGCTGTGGTTCCTGTAGGGTCTCTGGGGGGACACTGGGTCATGGATTTGCCTCCTCCAAACCCTAATCCCGCTTCCCAACACCCTACAACACCCCACTGAGAAGGTTTCCAGGGTCTCAGTGCTCATGGGAAGCAGAGAGGGTCATGCAGGGTGACCTTGGGTGTCCCCACACCCAGCGAGGACCTCGATCCCTAATGGTTATCCCCAGCACAGCTCTGGGATCGGCTGCTCCCAGGGGAAGCGGAGATGCTGGGAATGTTGAGGAGGGTCAGCGGGGCCATGGGAAGTGGGTGGGATGTGCACTCGTGTCACGAGGAGGACGGGACTCAGAGAGACCCAGGGGACTGGGCAGCAGCAGGATGCTGCTGATCTTGGGGTGAGCTGCTGCTGCTCGGCTGCCTGGGGGAGAAGAGGAGCGGGATGGTTCCTGGAGAAACCAGCCCCAGAAACTGGGACCAGTTTGGGCATCCTGCTTCCTTGAGCTGGCAGCAGGAGGTCTTGGGGTGTCTGGCTCGAAGCCCCTCTTTGCCTGGGAGCAGTGGGGTCACAGAGGGGTCCCCCAGGCCTTGGTGCAGTGGCTGGACTCAGGACCGGAGCAGGATCGGGTCCTGCCAGCAGATGGCAGCAGTAGCCAGGGGACACTGGGGACACTGGGGACACTGGGGACACTGGGAATACTGGGAACACTGGGGACACAGAGGACACTGCCATATACTCTTCACTCAAGCTCTAAGGAAGCCACCAGCCCCTTTGCCACCTTCCCCACCAAATCCCACTCCTCAGTCCCCCTTCCCTCACCCAGCTCGTTTCCACTGCCCATGGTCCCAGCTCAGGGTCCCCTCTGCTCCGCTGTGGCTCAGACTGGGAGCCCAGGGCTGAAGAACCACTGGTCTGGTTGGGGGGGATTTTTCCCCTGAACAAGGGGTTTGGGGGCTTTTCCCCTCTCCCTCTTCCCTTCTGTGCCTGGTCAAGCAGCCATGGGAGCAGGGATGATCCTATTCCTGTGGTGCCAAGCAGTGCCCATCATGAGGGGGTCCTGAGGGGGTCTTTAACCCCATCCCCGCATGTCCCCAGGGTTCAGGGGGACCCAGGGGGTGCCACATAGTTGAGTGTTCAAGTGAGCAGCCAGCCTCCAGGAAGGTGCCCATTGCTGCCCGCTGGGAGCATCAGGTGGACTGCAAGGAGATCCCAAAGGCTGGGAAGGTCCAGTGGCTCCTCCAAGGCTGCAGAGCAGTGGGTGGATGGGTTTGGGCACCAGCCCATGCTGCCTCTCCCCACACACAGGGGAGTTTCATTGCTCTGGGGAGAGGCTGAGGAGGGCACAGCCAGCTCTGGCATCATGCTTGCCTTGCACAGAGCCACCCCTGGGTGCGTGTTGGGCTGCTGAGAGATGCCTGGAGCTCCTGCCACATCCTGGGTTGCCCAATCTGCTGCGTTTCATCAGCATCCTGTGTTTACCTGGCTGCCAAAACCCCCATGAGGAGGGAGGAGGAGGAGGGACAGGAGCCTCTTCCATTTCTGCAGCTGGTCAAGGAGCTCTGCTAAGGAGAAGATCCTGGGCTGCCCCTCAGCCTGTGCCCTCCGTGGCTCCTCGTGGTGCCAGGGCTCACAGTGCCATCTGGAGAGGATGGGAGAGAAACACCTCCTCAAGCCTGGCTTTGCCTCCTGCTGTGGGGCCATAAGCCAGACCTAAACAGGTCTAAGCCTGGCCGCAGCTCCCCACCACCTGTATGGATGGGGTTTGCTGCTGGCAGAGAGAGACGGGGTCCTGCCTCTTCATGGTTGGCAATGCCCACCATGGTGGCCATCTCCTCACACCCTGGTGTGCACCAGCATGGGGCAGCTCCTCTGGCCTCGTGGGGAAGGCAGCTCCACTGCTGCTGGCTCTGTGTTTGGCTGGAAATGGAGCTGGGAAGATGAGGTGATGGGAAGGAAGAGATGGGACAGATCAGATGAAGAAGGGAGGAGAGCAGGTGATCCTAGCGATGAACTGGTGATTATCAGCAGTAGGACAAGAGGAAACAGCCTCAGGTTGCCCCAGGGGAGGGTTAGGTTGGCCATCAGGAGCCATCTCTTCCCTGACAGAGTGCTCAGGGGTTGGAACAGGGAGCGAGGAAGTCACTGTCCCTGGAGGGGTTCAAGCAACGAGTAGCTGTGGCCATGGGGAACTGGGTTTAGTGGGCAGGGTGGGACTGGGGTGATGGTTGGACTGGATGAGCTTGGAGGTCTCTTCCAACCCTGATGACTCTCTGATCTGTGGACAGCCCAGGCACACAGGCCAGCAGCCAGCAGCAGTGCCCAGTCACCTAGAGCCACTTATGTGCCCAGGGACTGGTATCGACCCCTCACCCAGGGCACGGGATGACATGGGACCTTCTGCCTCTCGAGGAGGCAGTTGCCCCGTTGAGGTGCCACCTGGAGAGGAAGTGACATCCAGGGGTAGAAAGCACCACGTCAGCGCCTGTAAGTTCAGAGTCAGCACTTTCCCCACCCCCTGGGAGCAGAGGCCATGGTGGTGACTCCTGAGCAGTAGACTTGTGCCTGGCTCTGCTTCTTCCCAGAGCCCAGCCTACAGTGAGGAGCTTGAGTCACCATTTACACCCCGCTGTAACTGGCTGGCCCGGGGAGGATGAGGCCCCTCTGAACCTCTCATCACCCCACACGACCTATAGGAGATTATTTACAGGGGGGGCAACCAGCACCCCCAGAGCCAGCTGGCCCCGTTCAGTCCAATGCAGCAGCAAGAGACCCCCTGAAGCATCGGTGGCCTCCAGCCTTAGAGCTGCAGCTCTTTGGGGTCAGTGTGGGTAGGTGGGGCTGATATGAGGGTTTCTGGGTCCCACTGGTCTGTGGGGGTGGAGGGCTGGTGGTGGGACCTCACTTTGGGCACTTGAGCCTGTCCCTGGTGATGGATGAACATCCTGATGCCTGTGGGATCAGGCTGTGAGGGAGACTCCTTTACTGGGGTGTTAACTGGTAATGGGTTGGGATCAGTAACAGCTGAAGGCTCTTCAGCTCCCTGGGCCCTATAAAAGGAAGGGGCTGGGTTTGGGGTGATGATGGGAGAGTGTTGTCTGCTCTGGTTGTTCCTTGGCTGTGCTCCTGAGATCCTGCTGTTCCCAGCCTCAAAGCTGGGAGCTGGCTGGTCCCTCTGTCTGCAAAGTGTCCTCCCTCTGGCTGGCTGTGGCTTCCTTCTGTGTGACCTGGAGAGGAGTGAGCTGTGCAGCTCTCCCTGCACCTGACACCTGGCTGGAAGCAGATCTCCAGGTTTGTTGGTCCTTGGGTTCCACCCTGGGACCCTCCTGTGGTCACCGAAGTACCAGGGTACCTCAGAGCTGCTGGGTGCTCTCAGCTGAGTCAGCCCTACTCCTGCTTTAGACTGAGTGATGTTCCTTGCAGAGCACTCTTTGGGGAGTGGCTGGAGGCTTCTGGGCTGAGAAACTGTTGTGGCATCCTGCTTCCAGTCTGCCTCCTCAGTGTTTACCTGTCGGTGTGGGTTGCAGGGAAGGCGAGGTCCCTACACCAGTGCTATCTGAGTAGGCTGGTGCTGCAGCAGATATGGGAGTGTGGGCTTCTCTGCTGTCTCCTGTGGGTCCTCAGAAGCCATCCTCAGGCAGCTGAGGCTGGAAACCCACCCCGCAGCACGAAGAGGGTCACATCCCTACCCTGATTTGCAGAGTAGAGGAATCAGAGGGATCCTTTTAACTGGAAGCTCCAAGAAATAGGGCAGGAAGGTGTGGGCTTGGGTGTGGAGGCTGTTTGCTGTCGGTGTTTGCCATGGAGGAAGGCTCCTCACCCTGTTGTGGGATGGTAGGAGTAACCACCCGTGGGTAGGGGAGCTCTGCAGCTCCTCAAGGGCTGGGTTTAGGGGAATTATCCGGTCGTAGCCAGATGCAGCCTGGCAGTTGAACGGATTCCGAGAAGCTCCCCCTCAACAACAGCATCTGTTATTTTTCTAGGATCTCAGGAGGAAAACAGCCAAGGAAGAAGCCGGGTGACGCGTGTGTAGGTGAGGGGACCGTGACTCACCGGGGACGGCTGTCGTTTCCCAGAACAAAAACTACACGGGGAGAAATTGTGAATGATGGGGTGGAGGGGCCATCTGAGCTCTCCGCCGGAGAAGCAGTTGGGTTTTGGTTCTTCCTCAGGGCTGGCTGCTTAACAAAGAAGTTATTAATAACCAGTTCAGGCAGAGCTCACGTCATGCCTTCCTCTGGAAGTGTGGCAAGAGTGGCCACGGTTCTTCCTTCGGCTCAGTACCCACCCCGCTCCTCCGGCCAGCTCAGCCCCGCTGGAGTGGGTTGGAGGAGTCTGTGGGGTGGTTTTGGGCAGGTGAGGGGTCACTGCTGGAGGTGGGACGTGCCTGGGTGATGCTTCCCAGGTAGGGAAGGACAGTGCAGAGGTGACTCGGGGTGTAACCAGGTTGTGGTGGCTCCGTGGGGATGAGCAGAAGAGGAGCCCAGTGTGGTGGGTTTGTGGTCGGTGCTAGTCAGCCACGGGGACGGTGGCCCAGGGACCAGAGGGAGGGGGCTCATTCGCTTCCTTGAGCTGAGGATGTGCGTGATGCCGCATCCCTGGCCAGGCAGTGAGGAGGAGGAGGAGGCAGGCTGCTGGAGCGGGGCTGGTTGGGATAATTCACCCAACGCCGGATGCGCTGCAGAACCAGAGAGAATCCGGGCACTGTGCTCCTCCTGAAGCTGCCTATTCAGGGGAGAGACGGGGAACACAAGAGGGAGGAAGCGGAGGGAAGGCAGAGCACTGAAGGCCTCTGTGTCTCCTGGTGACGGATGCAGGTGCAGCTGTGGGGTCCCTGGATGCTCTGCACAGCCCTTTCCTGCGAGGAAAGAGGAGATGCCCTCGAGTCCCTCCCAGGCTCCCAGAGCCCTCAGCTCTGCTTTTTCACTCTGATTTATCGTGCTGCTGAAGTGTCCGGTGCTGCCTTTCTATTGCCATAGAGAGCTGGGCAGGTCTGTGTGGAGTCTCTGAGGTCTAATATAGGATTGAACTGTTCCTCTGTGCCCTCTTCTCCCTTCCCCAGCTGCTCATCTTCAGGAAAGGTTTAGAAATGAAGTAGCTGTGGAAGCTCTGCCCAGTGTGAAATGAGCAGAGAGCCTCAAAGGTGACAAAGGAGGATCCATGCAGGTGGCCCTTCACATCCCTGCCCACAAATACTACTGTGTCTGCTTCCCTCCTTGGGAAAACCACTCTGAATACAGCTGCTGCCACTGCTCTGGTGGCACAGAGCCCTCTGCCATCTCCCTGAGTAGTCCTTTTGCCTGTGTAAGGCAAGAGAAAAGAGTGAGTGAAGGGTTCTGAGGAGACAAGAGCAACCTCAAGGGTTCTTCCCCATCGGCTGTGGAAATGCAGGGTCCTCCCACTGATCTCAAGGTAACTACTGGTGCAAATGAGAGCATCTCTCAATGCTATTGCTTTGTGCCCGTCTTGGCTGGCATGGCATGCAGCACTCCCAGGCAATGCTTCACTCGCGATGGATGCACAAGAAGGCCAAGCGCTGGGTCCTGCAGTTCAGTCCCAGCAGCCCCAGGCAGTGCTCCAGGCTGGGGATGAGGGGCTTGGAAGCTGCTAGGCAGAACAGGATCTGGGGGTGCTGGCAGACAGCCGGCTTCACAGGAGCCATCAAGGTGCCCAGGTGGCCAAGAAGGCCAACAGCATCCTGGCCTGGAGCAGGAAGCGTGTGGCAGCAGGAGAAGGGGAGTTCTCCTGACCTTGGGAGACCTCCTCTTGAGTCCTGGGTTCAGCTCTGGGCCCCTCATAATAGGAGAGACCTGGAGATGCTGGAATGGGTCCAGAGCAGAGCTACCCAGCTCAGGAGGGGTTGAGAGAACCAGCTGTGTGAGGAGAGGCTGAGGGAGCTGGGCAGGGTGAATTTGGAGGAGAGGAGGCTGAAGGGGGACCTCNGGGTCAGGCTGTGTTTGTCAGTCTCTCAGGGACTGAGGGGTTTATTGATGATGGGGATGGTTGAGATCTAGGAGCTCCTTTCCACCCAGGACTGTTCAGTGACTCTGAAATTTGAGGCTTTGCTTCAGGAATCTCCTTGCAGTGCTGGAAACCACAGTGTTTGCCTCAATGAATGAGGCTTGGTGATCCCCAAGGAACTGGGGACCTGGGCCTCCTTCCCGTGATGCTGATGGTTAGGGTGCAGCTCCAAGACAGGTGCTCTTGCTTGCTGCCTCTCTTTCGTGACACCACGTGCAGCACTCAAAGGAAATTCCAGCTTTATTTTCCCTGGAAACCCAAGGCTCTGCTGTGGAAAGGCCATTTGGCTGGGAGGGTGGTGGTGGTGGGGTTATGGTTTAGACAGGGATTTTGGAGAGCAGAGCTGATGGTTGGACTCAACCCAGGGGTCTTCTCCAGTCTGACTGACTCTCTGAAATCTCCCTGCAGTGCTGGAAACAGCAGTGTTTGCTTCAGTGGAAGAGACTGGGAGATCCCTAGGAAACTGGGGACCCTGGGTCACCTCCCCGTGGGGCTGATGGCCAAGGAGCAGTGTGGCTGGGCTCAGGGGTTGAGTGATATAAAGCAGCAGTCTTAGCTCAGGTAATAAAACCCTTTCCCGTGCAGGTGAGTGAGAGGATGGATGGAGGGATGGAGGGATGGATGGAGGGATGAGCTGTGTGCAGAGACGCGCTCGCAATATCTAGCAGAGCACGTAGCGAGCGCTGCCGTGTGTGTCAGTGTTTACACAAAGTGCTCCTTTCAGCACGCTTCTGAAATGCAGATTTGCTGTCTTCCTTCCCCCTCTTCCTTTCTCAGGCTGAAAGAGGAACTGGCTTTGGGGTTTGCTGGCGTTTGGGTTTTGCTGGGGAGCTGTGGCTGGCTGATAATGTTGGTCACTAGAGGCTTTGCGTGTGCTAGCACGTCGCCGGCTCCTGGAGCTAACGGTGAGGTGAGAGCAGGGTGTAACTGCGTGCTATATCCATTTTTTATTGTGATATTAATGCGATGGGATGGTCTCCTGCTGTGCTGCTGCAGCAGCATTTGAGGCTGGGTTCCTAAGTGCATCGCGTAGAGTGACCCCATTAGTCCTCCCTACTGCAGTGACTGAGATTTCAGCCTCTCTGCACTGGCCTGGTGGCTGGAGGCACTGTGTGGCATCGGATTCCTTGCAAGGGCTCAGATGAGCCATTAGGGCACAGTTTGATGTTGGGTCAGCTCCAGGTCCAGGTGGATCAGGCAGAGCAGAGCGTGGTGGTCAGGAGAGCCAGACTGCTAGCTCCCCTTTGCCAGAAGTCATGTGAAGGAAGAGGAAGCACTTTGGAATGGTTGGAGGAGCTCAAGCAGCTGCAGAGCAGCAGGGACAGCATGGACTGAGTGCACTGAGCATAAAGGACTGGAGTCACTCCTGGAAGACCCTCAGAAGCAGCTCAGGAAAGGGATACAGCCCCTCGACAGCCTGGGCAACTCTCTTTTATCTCTCTGTAGCCCAGGAGATTAACTGGAGATTAGCTGCAAGCCCAAGCTGCTATCTGCTTGCTGCTTCCTCAGCTGGGATGAGCCATGCAGCCTCCAGTAGTTTCCAGCTACCCTGTTCTTGGCTCCTCAGGGCAGAGACAGTCACTGGTTCAGAAATCATTTCAGCATGTGTTCCAATCTGCCTGTGTGGGCTGGGCTCTGAGCACCCCCGGGTGCTGAAGGGCTTAAGAAGCAACCACCTGCCTACAGGGCTTAGCAGAGGCATTAGCCTCGAGGGTGTGAAACACCCCAGTGAATGAGGAGTCGAGTGAAAAACATACCGGGAAGAAGCTTTCCGAGAAACAGTCTGCTCGGGAGAGCTCAGAAACAGCACTTGGCCTCTGCTGTCAGTGATGAAACACGTGGAGGTTTGAGGTGCCTGGGAAGAACATCCATCCTGCTTCAAAACAAAGCAGGTCCTGCCTGGGATCCCAACACCAGTACATGGTGAATGCTGGAGGGCAAGAAATGGGAGAGGGGGGGACACCCTCTGAACCAGTCTGTATCTTCAAAGAGGTGCCTGTGAATGAGAGCCTGACTCTGTTGGAGCAAAACAGAAGGTCCTGCCCTACCCAGAGGGGAAACACTGGAGTCTCAGGTCTCTTTACAGTAACCCAGCACTGGAATAGCTGCTGCGGACCCCTTCCTTACCTGAAGCAAAGGATTGAAGCAGAATAAGAGAGCAAGACATCAGTCAACTCACTTTTGAGGGTCAGGTTGGTGGCTTCAGCAGCAGAAGTCATCTGCTGGGTGCGGGTTGGGTTCCTGCTGAGCGTCAAGCTTGGCTGCGCAGGCGTCACAGTCCAGTGGTGACAGACGTGGGGTTTGCAGTACAGCAGGCACCTCAGGCTTCTCTGGCTTCCTGTGGGGTTACTCAGTTTGCACACCTCACCCAAGGCAGCCCTCAGTGTTGCTATAACCTAGTGTGGCTGCACTGTGGTCTTCACCCTCCTGCTCCCCACCCCAAAGTGCTCAGAGTGATGGATGAGCACAGAAAGTGGCTTCTTGAGGCATCAGCAGGGTGCCCAGGTGGCCAAGAAGGCCAGTGGCATCCTGGCCTGCATCAGCAATATGGTGGCAAGCAGGATCAAGGAGGTGATCCTGCCCCCTACACTTGGCACCAGTGAGGAGCACCCTTGAGTACTGGGGGCAGGTTGGNTGCAGTACAGGAAGGACATGGAGGGGCTGGAGAGGGGGCAGAGAAGGGCCTCTGGGCTGGTCAGGGGTCTGGAGGACAGGGCTGATGGGGAGAGGCTGAGGGAGCTGGGGCTGTTCAGCCTGGAGGAGAGGAGGCTGAAGGGAGACCTCCCTGCTCTCTACAGCTCCCTGAAGGGAGGGTGCAGTGAGGTGGGCACTGGCTTCTTCTCCCTGGGGACTGGTGATAGGAGCAGAGGAACTGGGATCAGATTGGATTTGAGGAAAATCTTCTTCCCAGAAGGAGTGGGGAGGCCTTGGAAGAGGCTGCCCAGGTAGGGGGTGTAGGCAGGGTGTTCAACA
>VZRI01028826.1:140831-187516 GCA_013397515.1 Upupa epops
TTCGGTGGGGCTGGAGTAGGGGGGAGCTCGATGGGGGCCTTTGGCTTGAGGGGTCCGTCCCCTCCCTTCTGCGTTCTTTCCCTTCCCTTCCCGCTGGGGTTTATTGTATTTAATTTACGGTATTACAGTAGTTATAAACGATGTCTGCTGATGCTTTTAATAATTTAAAACCGATTATTGTTTAAATCTACATTTATATATATATTTTTTAGACTTTACCCGCAGTACCTTTGCTGCAACAGCTTGGTGTCGGGGTAGTCGGTGTGCCGCGTTACGTTACAGCCTAAACGTTGGGGTGAATTATATCGGTACGAGAATTACCACCTTTGCTCACAATGAAAGTTTCACATTTTAAAGCCGCAAAGGATATTAACAACGTTCTGGTCTCGGTTTTATTTAGCCAAGGAGGTATCTAAGGGCTTTCCCCACATCCCTGCTTAAGTCAGGCATCACCACCCTTCTGCAAAGCTAAACGATAGGTAAAATTTACATGGATGAGAAAGCTACGTTAGGTTTAAAATTGCCTCTGCTTCTTTTTTTTTTTTGATTAATCTGCTAGGAAAACATCCTGAATTCCATACATACACCTTCTCGACAGGAGGCCTGGAATTCTTGTTCAGGTCGTTACAGGTGCGTTGCGGATGTTACGGGGCCCGTGGAGGTTGTACTTGAGGAGTTCCAAATGTAAATGAGGCCACAGGATTGAAGTTTTTATTATTCTCTCCATCGAAATCCGTGTTTGATGGTAATGTGGAACTCTTGCATAATTCCAGTGTGCCGACACGTCTCGTGTGAGACAAGGTCAGAGAAAAATTGGATTGTTAGGATGTGTAAAATGCAGCAGGTCGGAGTGGTTTTGGATTCGAAGTATAAATATATTGTAATGGTAGCAGAATGCAGGCTGTTTAGGAAGTGCTTCTCAAATGTGTTTGTTTTGGCTGGGTCTCAGCTACTATGTTTTCAAACAAACTCGTCGATAGGGTTTTATTGTGAGGAATCCAAGCTTTTGATAAATTTTGAAGTAATGGTAAACTGGCCAGATAGAGTTTCCAAAGATAATCATCCTTATATTAAATATTTAACCAAGTTATCAACAATTATCAAGCACAAATTAGCCATGAGTATGCATTCCCAAAGACGAATTCCGATAAGGGCGGGCTGATTGTGAGTTACACTGAAGGAAGTTTGACTTATGGGCGCTGATTGTAACTTCCTTGATGCCATAAAGGAACTATGCAACATCATCCCACTGTGACGATGGTTCCTCTGTGTGGTAGCTTGGCTTTTGCTAGTAAATGAATACCTGCCTCTAAGAAATGAGATAGAGGGAGATTCTACTAGGATGAACCTCTCTGTTTTAGAAAACAGAAAAACAATAAGCAAGGACCTGTTGTTTAGGTGGGAACTACTTAGCGTTGGATAATTTTGGGGTAAGGGAAATCTCAAAATCCTAGAATGACTGAGGCTGGAAAAGCCCTTTGAGCTCTTCCAGCCCAGCCCATGACCTAGCATTACCCCATCGGTCACATCAGTGCACTAAGGGTCACAACCAGGCTGTCCTTCAACACTCCACCATTGCCCTGGGCAGTCCAGGCTCTGGTTGCCCTTTCTGTGAGGTAGGGCTTCCTAACATCCAACCTAACCCTCCCCTGGCAGCTTCAGGCCCTGCCCTCTTGTTCTACCACTAGTTGCCTGGTACAAGAGCTGACTACAACCTCCCTTGGAGGTCTTCTCAGAGTCTAAACACCCCATCTCCCTCAGCCTCTCCTCATCAGACTTCCCTTCTCTGCGAGTTACCCAGTGGTTTTCTAAGAGAAGAAGGACCCGAGTAGTAGTGCTCATGTTAGGTTAGTGGTTGGACTCGGTGATCTTAAAGGTCTTTTCCAACCTGAGCAGCTCTCTGGTTCTGTGTTGTTTTTCACGTCCATTATTCCTACAGTCATTTTTAATGAGGAGTTGACAAACATCGGATGTCCAGGGCGAGCACTGCTGTGTAATGCAATGAGCGTAAATGAATTCTTCTCGTACTGACCGCATCGTTATTTACATAACTGGTTAATCATGCTAATTTTGTTCCAGCTGTCAGCCATTTGATTGCTTTAAAACTTGGGGAGCTTTTAAAGAAAATCTTGGATTGCTGCTGTGAAATGCCAGAGGCCTAATTTGTTGCTTCATAGAAATGCTGATAGTCTTTTCTTGATGCAGAAATTGGTGTTTTGGTTTTTTGTGGTGGTTGTTTGGGGTTGTTTTTTCTTTTCCTGTGAGAGAAATCATTAAATGATCATCTGTTTGAGGAGAATCGCATTACACAGTAGTTAGGATACTCAGGATGTTGCTTTTCTTGGGTCTCACATGCAGGATAGGGGAAATGGCTATTGGGTTTTGGCTGCTCTAGAAGAATATAAGTTATTCTTAAAATCTCTATTTAACGGCAGCTACTCGTGGAAGCAGCTTTCCGCTTTTCCAGCGCCGTATTTCCTGAGCGCTAAATTGTCTCTTGGGATCTTGCTAATAGAAAATGAAAGGTGCCTGGTTTGTATAAACGTCCGTAATGTTCTTTTTCCACTTTGCCTTGCTGTGATGTGCACGGGGAGACTATCGAAAGGTACCAGTACCCTGCTGCCTGAGTGCTTCAAAGAACAGCGGGTTTTTGTTGTGTGGTGCAGTAGCCTGGCTGCTCATTAAGAAGGCAGGAGGCACCGTGGTGAACAACATGTGTGCTGTCCTCAGGAAGAGAACCTGCTAGCTCTAATTGTAGGTCCGTGAGCATTGGTGTGCTTCGCTTTGGTTACGTACCAGTGTGTGCTGAATGGCAGGCCATAAAAAGGCCCAGAATTAATCAGTTTAGGTGGCTATTATGGGATTGCTTTCCTGTTCTCTGCGTGTCTGTGTAAATTCAGAATGTCTGTGTGTCCGAGTAAGTGAATTTCGAGCTTCAGGATGAATCTAGAACTAAGTGATTATTTCAGTTGAGCTCTCAGTGAGCAGCACAGGAGGTAGAAAGGTACAGAAAAAAGCTGATGTTGATTATTGATCACACTGCAAATAACCAGCTTTACCTTTCCTTTTCAAATGTGGGAGTTGGTTGATTTTATGACGGTTCTCCGAACTACTGATAAAAGGCAGAATAGTTGGATCATACAGTGCCAAGGTGTTTTAGGTAACTAGAGGTCACAGGCAGTTTTTAAGGGGAGAGTATCTTGAAACACTGATGTTTGACTTCATTCGACCTGTGCAGAATTAGCACATGAATTTAAATATGTGTAAATATCTAATGATGGGGTTGGTATGAATGGTTATAGTAGTTAGAAAATAATTATCAAAGTATTTTGTGTTTGCTACTTGCAGTGGCACTGTCAGCCGGAGGTGTTTTCCTGAATTAGGTTTGTAATTCCCTGTTGTACATTTTTATATGGAAATATTATTGGTGAAATACTGTGTTTCTATATTGATAATCTTTATGTTTTTGGTGTTGTTACAAAAATTGAATGTAAAAATCGATCTCGGAACCGATGCCCTGTACTGCTTTAATTGTTAATAGCATGTGTATCCTTTTCTGTGTCACCCAGGGCTGTTAACATGAATGCCTTTAACTAGTGCCGTGAGCTTGTGTTCAAGGTCAGCCTCGGTGTGCTCACCCTGCCCGTGCCTTGGCCCTCACGTCCACTCAACAAAGCTGGCTCTTTCCAGATGGGGAAGCACCAGTCCCGAGTTGAGGAGAGAGTTTAGGTAGAAGCAGGTCCCCACTGAGCTCAGCTGGTTCTAGCAGAACAGCTGTGTAAAACCAGTCCCAGCCCAGAACCGGCCACAGCTCTGTCTTGAAGTTTCCCTTGGCAGGGTTTTATGGTGGAGGTGGCTGGGTAAAGTCCTAAAGCACTGAAACACAGAATGTTCTGTTGTCCTGATGCAGAGAATCTATTTTCTGGTCATAATTCGCTTTCCAGGTTTAGCAGTTGAGCTCCCTGAGCTGTCTGTTGAAATTTTCGCATGAGTCCTCCGCAGTTTGCTTCCACATTGTTGACTGCTCCTGTCTTCCCTCCAAGTGCTGTTTTATTAATGTTGTCTCCAGTTGCTGAGTCCTCTGTCATGTAACTGTATAATAAATGCTCCACGTACAAGGCAGGAGAAGTCGAGCAGTTGCAGAGGGTGACCCAGGCAGAGACTTGCATGCAGGCTGCTTCTCTAGGCATGGTACAAACCTGGCTTGCTGTCTTGGGTTTTTACACTTCTGTCTCCTCTAACCTTTTTCATTTTGCTTTCTTTGCCCATGGATGCTTCAGGTTTAGTGCTTGTTTGAAGAGCAGTCCAGGCTCCTGTCTCCATTCAGGTCACGTACGTGTTTCCTGTGGAAGGGATTTGATCACCTTTAGCTCTGTTGTTCTGGTGGATGCTCTTTTTTTTTTTTTCAGTGTAATTTTCTGTTCTTATCCCTTGCAGTTACTAATCTGTGAACTATTTGCTCTTTTATGGTTGTCGTGTAGCGCTCAGTGAGCAGGACTGTCACAAATTAAGTCATAACTTTGTATTTTGAAAGTTCAAAGCTGCTTATTACTTCTTAAAACAAGCCACACGCCTTACCCAGAGATGTTTTATGTCTGTCCTTAAAGATAGGAATCTGAAGACTTGCTTGCCTGGCATGTTTTTCAGTGTAGCATTAGCAATTTCCAACTTTGGGGCTTGTCATTCCAGAAGTGACTCGTTGAAGATAGATGGTGGAGTTTGAGGGGTCACGACTCCAATGCCACATCTGCTTCTCGAGAGAAATTCAACAGCCAGACATTGATTTAATCTCCCCACAGTATAACCCTGTAGAGACTTTCCTCCAGTTCTGAACGTGTTGCTTACATAATGTAACGTCTTCTAAAATCAAACCGGTAGTTTTCATTATTTAATAGCAGAAATCCAAGCGGAGCCGACTCTGTGCCTCTGCTTGTTGAGTCTGTTCTCTTTGGTTGAATTTTGCCACTGAGAAATGCTGCAACATCCATTGTGTTTGTGCTAGTTAAAAATGTAAACATGAGCAGCCAAGGTACTAACAATATCAAGGACGTTTTTAGATTGGTTTCTTTTTGTTTGCTTTGAAACCATGTTAATTTCTAGACTTAACACTGATTTAGCACTTCTGAACCTCTCCGAAGGCACTGGTCTTTTCGTGGCTTTGCTAGAACAAAGACATTTTAAGTATCTTAATAGAGAATCATATAATCTTATTACAACTGCTCCTGTTTAAATCGCTTCCTTGTATTTAAATCACAATCTGTCACCAGCTCTTGCTTGATTGTGGTTTTTGTCAGGTGCAATTTATCCCCCTCCGTGTTTTTGTTACAGTTTTTTTCCCCCCTTCTGATTGTGCAACCCTTAGATTGGCAAGCGATTTCTTTCTCAAACGATTCTTCTGACTTCATTGGGACTAATCGCTTGAGTAATTGCTCACTGGTGTAAGGGTTGTACCGTTCACAAACAAGACCTTTGCCTGTAGGACCTCATGGACAGAAAACACTGAAATAACCCATGTCTAATATTCCTTAGGGAAAGGCAAAGCCAAGTATTTTTAAAGGTAGCTTACTGCCCTGGTATGAAAGACTTGCTCGAACCACGCTTCCTTTGGGAATGTGTTCTGCAGTGACTAGTCGTGTGTGGCTGACTGGGTGAGCTGGTCTGGAGCAGCATCTTAGTTTTGCCATTCTCCTGATTTTTTTATTTCTGGTTCTTTCGTTTCACTAGTGAGGATTTCTTCGGCCCAGTCAGTTGACCCAGTTGCTGCTGTGGCTGTCTTGCTGCTAACTTTCAGCCCTGTTTGGACAGGGATGAGGATTGTGACAGCAGCAGTGAGGTGTTGATGTTTGATCTAACCCTATGAAATCAGCGTAAATTTAAGATGATAATTTAATTAATCCTCTTCCTTCAGTTCTGCACAGAGCTATCGGAATGTGCCTGCCTGTTCTCTGATGGATGCTTGAGTGCAGCACACTCTGTTGTGTGCTGTATATAAAGGAAAGCCCTTTAATTATTATTTGAAAATCAGAACTTGAATGTTTTTAATTATTCAGTTAGCTAATTAATCAGTGAAACATCCTGCTGTGTTCTGACATTGCCAGAATGTGACTGGTAATGTCTGTTCAGAGAGAGACCTGCATCCTGCCTGACCAGGGGAGATGTGGTGAGTCTTAAAAACGCCCCTGACCAGGTATTTCATCGTTTGATAAAATCCTCTTTCTTTAATGGCCATTTGAAAGCAGAAGACTCGTGTCTGCTCATTTATCTGATGAGCTATTTGCCTTCTGAGCCCATACTGGCTTGGAGCGTGTTTTTATTGGTGCTGCTTGTAAACACTCTGCTTCTTGCAGGCGTTTTTTTCCCCGTTTATGTTTTTTAAAGGGCTTGGAACACTTTTTACTGATGAGTAGTGTCGCTATTTATTTGTTGCTGTTGTCGAGCAGAGTTCACGAAGTTAAACTTTGTCTCCCAATGAAAAGTGAAGATAATGGCTTGGGAATGGTTTTAGATAACGACCACAGGTGACACCAAGTGCTTTTTCTTAGCAGCTTTCAAGTGCAGCGTTCAAACTCGGTGTTTCACATCCTAATTCTAGTTTTTGAAGATCAACTCAGCTTTCTTAACTACATTTTTAAGGCAGAAATTTCCACAAGCCACAGGGAAGAACAGAGGATTACCTTTGCACCAGACTATAATTAAAGCTGTTTTTCATCTTTTTCAGCAAAGCAGCTGCTTTCTGTAGATTTTCAAGATACCTGGGTGACTCCTCTGAAAGATATTTGTGTTTACATGCTTACTGGTTCTCTTGGGAAGATGTAGTAAGGAATGGAAGTACTGGAATGTTAATCATCAGTTTTATTTGGTTTTCAGAATTACTCTTTTTTAGAGTATAAAAGCTTGTGTGACACAGCGAGATCACTTTTAAGCTGGTTTGTTGCAGAGGAGCATTGAGGTATGGCATCAGAGGATGTGAGGGGTTTCTTTTAGTCTGCTGAACTGCTTAAGTGTTGCATTTAGAATTTACAAATCTCTGACTTCTTTGTGGAACAGTGAGGCAAACTGAGATGGCTGGCTTGTTTTTTTCTTACGTTTGACTACCTAGGGACTAATCTCAATGACTGAGGCTGGAAAAGCCCTCTGAGCTCATCCAGCCCAGCCCAGGACCTAACATCACCCCAGCGGCTACACCAGGACACTAAGGGCCACATGCAGGCTGTCTTTCAACACCTCGAGATACTGTCCTGGGCAATGAGAAAGGGCTTCCTAACAGCCAACCTAACCCTCCCCTGGCATCTTCAGGCCTGCCCTCTCAACCTGGCACTGATGCCTGAGAGAAAAGCCTGACCCCCCCACCCCGACGGCAACCTCCCTTCAGGGAGTTTGAGAGAGGGAAAAGGCCTCCACCCCGAGTCTTCTCCAGGCTCAACACCCCCAGCTCCCTCAGCCTCTCCTCATCAGCCTTTCCCTCCAGTCCTTTTCGCAGCCTCACTGCTCTCCTCTGGACCTGCTCCAGCCCCTCAGTCTGTTCCTTGAAATTAGGGGCCCAGGACTACCCCCAGTACTTGAGGTGAGGCCTCACCAGTGCCTCACCTGCTGGTTTAAGCACACTGAATAGCGGGTGTTTTTCTGTCCACTAATAGTGTCTGCAGAGATTTAATTTTGTGATACTCTAAACATACGATCATGAACATCGAATGTGTGAGAGAGAGATCTGTTGATCTGGGCTCAGTTGCTGACTTAGAGCTGATGCTGAGCAAGGCACATCGGTTTCAGTGCTGCGGCTTTCCAGGTGCAAACTTAAGAAGCACGCTTGAACATCCTGAGCACAGAAATAGTTTTGCTTTGTACGTGCCCACACGAAATTGTGTCGGGATGCTTTGGGATGGAGCCAAATCCTTCATCTTTTCTTTCTTCGGTCAGCTTGGACACTGTATATAATACTATAGTGCCTTTTCCTGTCCCT
The DNA here is from genome assembly GCA_013397515.1 of Upupa epops. NCBI lineage: Eukaryota > Metazoa > Chordata > Aves > Bucerotiformes > Upupidae > Upupa > Upupa epops. The sequence continues at coordinate 148,792 of VZRI01028826.1, forward strand.
AGAAATGCTGATCTGTAGTTTTATTTTAAGCAGAGATTTTTTTTCTTTTTGAGAAGAAAAAAAAACTTCAAAGGAAGAGGAAAGTCTGTGCTTGTTTTTCTTTTTCCTTCTTTTTTTTTAATTTATTTTTAGTTTATGCTTTATAGAAAGGCCTGAATTATTCCATCAAAACTTGGGCTCTTGTATCTCACCATTCCGAAGTTTAGAAAGTGAGCTGTGGGAGGTGGGTAAGAGTTTTGAGGTAGTGAGAGCAAGAGAAGGGGAGAGGCATGCTGATGTGAGTTGCCTTGGTGTTAGCAGAAGGTGCTCACTGTGGAGCTTCTCTGAGGTAGCAGAGCTGGTGTGTCACATGTATGTCCATCTAGGTGCAGAATCAGTTACCCACTCTGTAATGGCAGTGCTGTTGGTGCAAAGACTTAGAATTAAAAACGCATCAAGCGCTCATCAAACACATGATGAACTGTTAGGTCTAGAGGTGCCATGAGCCTGGTGCTCCAACTGAGCTCGACTACTCTGTTGTCCAAACTGATTTTAACCATTTCAATAAAATACAGTGGCTTTTACATTTTCTCCTTTCATGGGAAACCAGAGGAAAAGAGAACTACTCTCCGCCTGCTGCCTCCATGCTAAACAGATGCAAATAGGAGCCTCCTCTCTCCTCATGGGTTTCTACATTGTTTTGATTAAAGCAGTTCTGTTGCAAACTCCCAGCCCAGAGGGCAAAGTGAGAGAGGGAAAAAAAATTAATTCCCGATTACAACTCCGTGATTAACACATCTTTTTGAGTTTGTAATGTCATTGTTTCGCAGAAAACAGAGTTCCAGCGGCTTCACAGACTGGAGGGTTGTCGGGAAGGCAAACATCAAAGTGGAAAGAAACAAGTTTATTTAAAATACGGTAGAAAAACTTAAAACGTTTGTGCTAACCTATGAGAGCTATTAAAAATTAAACAAAAAAGAAGCCTTTGAAGCGAAGCATTAAGGATTTAATGGTATTAATTGAGTGAAGCCGTGGGAGTTAAGGATATGTAGACACATGTGTGAGTGTATGTACGCTAAGATGTTGTCTGCGTTAAGGAGGCTAAAGGTATCGAGAGCTGAACGGATTGTGCTTGGTTTAGAAAGGCTGCCTTAATAAACCTCTTTTAGTTCTTGGACTTTGGCAGAGTAGAGGCTATTATAAAGCGTAAACAACAGTGTGTAGGATACTTACTATCGGTTTGCAAATTGCAGGGAAGCAGAGGAGCCCAGCCATGGCACACTTGGACAAGGCAAAGCAAGCAGAGTAGCTTCCCATCTACATTTTTAGGATAATGTTGTTTCTTTGTAGTTTTAAGTTTCATTATTTTTTAAAGAATAAATACATTTTCCTCTCACTGTTACCAGAAGAGTAACTCAATACTGTTGTACTCCAGAGCAAAGTTTCTTCCCTTTTACCACATGATACTCTCTCTGCCTGTAGTCCCAGGTGTAGGTGGTTTGTGGTAGCTACACTTTCATGTTACTTCATCCCACGTTTTCTCTTAAAACTGACTGATTAGGGTAGCTTTGGGCTTTTCTTATGTTTAGAACTCAGCACTGTTAGGAAAACTTGAAGGAAGAAGGTCTCTCAATGACCTCAAAAATGAATAACAAACTAAAATCAGGGTCAGGTGTGTGGCACCGTACCAATTGCAGGAGCTGGGTGTTGAGGGAGCCGTCCATGGGTTGTTTTTTGTTGTGTTCTAGGGGTTGATTTTCTATTTGTAAACTGAGAAACTCAATTTAAGACTTAACATGGTTGACCTGGCTATGACCATGTGGGAAAAAGCCGGAATCTTGTGTCATTTGCAGAGAAAAGAACAATGCAAGCGTCTTGCTTGGCAGAGGAAGCTGATGTCCAGAGGGGAGCAACATCAGGCAGGATTTGATTGGCGTGGAAATACTGCTGTGTTGAGACATTACGTGCCTCATGAAGAGGGGGGGAACAAAATCGAGGGTAATCTTAATATGTTAATTTTTCCTTCTTCAGGAAGATGGTTGCCGACAGGGTAGGGTGGGTTGTTTGAGCTCTTTGCTGCAGATGTAGTTACTAAATGATTCAGCCTGATCCTGTGCCCACGCGTTTCAGCAATATTGATGAATTCATTACCCTTCTGTTAGCTGATGGATGTTAATGGGCTAGAATCTCTCATGTGCATTTGGAGTAGATGGAATGCTCTTGACAAAAAAAAAGAGGGGGGGGATAGAAAATGGAGGGGGTGAGTTTTTAAAGTCGCTTTCTCGTTCTGTTTAAAAACATGCTCTCTCTTTAGGTTTATAATGACTTGTATTGAAACAGTGGTTAAAAGAATTATTGGGCCTGGAAAAGACCTCTGAGCTCATGTAGCCCAGCCCGTGACCTGCCATCACCACAGTAAACTAGACCACGGCACTAAGTGCTGCAGCCAGGTTGTCCTTCAACACCTCCAGACACCACTGCCCTGGGTAGTCCATTCCAGGCTCTGATCCCCCTTTCCGTGAGGTAGGGCTTCCTAACACCCAACCTAACCTTCCTGCTGGTAGCTGCAGGCCCTGCTGTCTTATCCTGGTGCAGATTGCTTGGGAGACCAGCCTGACCCCCACCTGACTACAACCTCACTTCAAGGTGTGGTCCACAGGGAGAAGGTCCCCCCCTGAGTCTCTTCCACAGGCTCAACATCCCCTACTCCCTCAGCCTCTCCTCATCAGACTTTCCCTCTAATCCCTTTATCAACCTCGTTGCTCTCCTCTGCATCTGCTCCAGTCCCTCAATCTCTTTCTTGAAGGGAGGGCCCAGCACTGCCCCCAGTACTCGGTGAGAACAGTCAATAGTGCAGGGATTCCAGGCAGCTATGGGGAGCACGGGTAGTAGTAGTTCTTGCTACACAGTGGATGGATCTACTTGTATTTTTTTGTGTAGATAAAACCAGGGTTGTTGGTTGCAGACTATTGTGTTTCTATCTTCTTTATGTGTCCCAAGCTATAATAACCTGCTTCAGGGCTTGAATTTTGGTTTATATGTGGTAGGTGTTACCTTCTACAGGTAGGCACCTTACGGGGCCTGTGGAGTCCTGAGGAGGTGGCACAGAGTTGCTGGTTGCAGAGTACCCAAGATGAGAGGGTATAATGTGTTCTTTGCAAGAGCCACCTGGCAGAAAATGCCCTTTAGTAATGGAACAGGCACAGATGCTTTTGAGTTACAAGTCTTTGTCATCATCTTTGAGAAGAGCAAGCTAACTCCCACTCCAGTAATTTTCTGTCTCAATAGCCAGAGTAGAGGAGAGTAGGTAGAATATTGCTGCTGAAGGATGGACTCAGAAAATGTGAGGGATTGGTAGGATGACAGCAGAAAATTCCTCAATATCTGCATGGGAGAATGTGGGATTTGCTGGCATTTGCAAGCCAGATATTTTTAATCTTCATTCCACAAAAATCAACAAAATAATAATGACAGCAGATCTTTGCATTTGGGAAGAGGGGTGATTCTTATTAGTACCTGAAGGAAGGGGCTGGAAAATTTCAAGTAGCTTAATGCAGAGAAATCCATATACCAGTGAGGGGTTTTATTTTTGGAAGGGTTGGTCTTTTTAGTGATTCATTTCCATCAAAGATGACTGGAGAATATATCTCAAACTCAGAACTGGGACAGCACAGAAGCAGACTGACATGACTGGCAGTGGTTTGGAGTGCTGTTCGTGGTAAGCATAACCCAAGCTGAATCCAGGCTGCTGGTGGCAGCAGGAGGGTGGTTGTGCCCTCTCTGCCTGCAGATATTTTCTGCCTGGCAGCTCTGCTTTAGAAGCTCTTGGCTTTTCCTGCCGAGCTGGTGACTCTGGGTGCTGTTAGGAAGAAGGATTGGAAAAAGATTGTTGGAAACTGTATGGCAAGTATGGTGTGAAAACGTAAAAGGTACAGAGGGGAGAAAGCTGTTGGGGGACAGAGCAAAAATCAGTGTATAAAAGGGCAGAGCCAAGGTTTTTAAGGTGCTGGCCAATTCTCATTGAGTAAAGGACCAGATTTCCTTCTTTTCTCTGTCTTCAACATGAAGCTAAGTGAATGTGTTGCTGTTAGTGGCAGGTAGGGAGGGAAAGGTGATCTCCGAGAAAACCCCCAGCTGTTTGCACTTTGTGCACTGTTGCCTGCAGAAAGCAAACCCTGAATCTGAACCATTGCATCTAACTACTATCAGCTTGAAGTCTCAGGGTGCAGCTTTATGCTTTGCCGTGTGGAATGTAACTGTAGATTGCTGTTGAAATGAGCGTTCCTTCCCATATTTGTGGTGTACTTCAAAGTAATGAGAGTGACCTTGGGATTAATTGGTTTGGTGACCCGATCTGTCCGAAACCCCAGCTATCCAGCTCCCCCTTGCCTCCCCCGGTTTGTCACATCAGCTCACTGAACCGATTCTATCTCGAGATCTGGCCTGTGACGGCAGAGCAGGACACAGCCTTTGGCTATGTAATGCGAAGCCACATCCTCAGTTCCTCTCTGAGCCTCACCCTTCAACACTAAAGCCCAGTGTAAAACCCTGGGGTTTGGCCAGAACCTTCCTCCAGTGTGGTGTGTTGAGGGGCTCAGGATGCAACATTTCCTGCTTTACGATTTCACAGCAGCTGAATTAGGCACACAGCTGCACACAGCTGAGTATTCTGAGGGTTGAAGTAACCTTACATTAGTTGTAACCCATTAGGAGGGTTGAATTAAGACCACGTGTTGACTTCTCAAGATGAGTGTGTAAGGAGGGGGGCCGTGAGGGGGTGGCACTTCAGGTTTCATCCTTGTTAATTGTCATTGGTTTAATATTCTACCTCCATGTTCTTTAAGGACTTGTAGCTTGTGCTCACAGTCAACACACATCATTTAAATCAAAGAAAACAGGATTTTGGCTATATGGACAGACAGACACGGCTTTGCTCTGCTCCTTGAACAGTTCTTTCCATCACAAATTAGTGTCATAAAGTAAAAGTATTAATTAGTCTTTTACCAGTAGTAGCATGGAGAGTTAAGCTGTTCGTTTTTTTTCCTCATAATCTTTGTCATCATGAGTGTTTGCCTTTGGCCTACTGTATTTATTAATGTGGCTTCATGCCTGGGGTGTGTAGGTGGGTGGGAGAAACTGTGTACAGTGACGTCTGCTTCGTAATAATAAAAGTACAAACTGAATTTAGCTATCAAATCGTTGGGTAGTTGTCAGCAGCAGGTCCCTTCCCGAAATACCAAGTCTGATCTATAACTGTAGTAGTTCTTGTTAGCATTGTTAAAAATTGCAGTTGTGTGAGAAAATACTGTGGCTTAAAGAAGGTAGAGAATTTGTTGTGATCTTGCAAGCTTTTGGGTTGCATTCTTTTCAGTTCTTCTTGTGTTCAGGCTGGTTTTATGGTCTGGGCAAGAAGATAGGTTGGCTTTCTTTGGGCAGGTGCCTGTCACCCACTAAAGCAGCCTAAGTGACTGGGCTTCTCTAATTAGTAGTAGATTGTAAAACACATCCTGAGGCCAGATCAGGTATCTTCTTCCAATCTGAAAATAGGGAAGGAGAGAAATGTCTCCTACTGTCTTTAGTGCAAATGCTACTGAAACATGGTAACGTGAGTTTGTGTCAGGCTGTTAGCTTTCCAAAGCATACTTTCACGGAGTCATTGAGGCTGGAAAAGACCCCTGAGCTCATCCAGCCCAGGACCTAACGTCATCATAATAAGCTAGGCCAGGGCACTAAGTGCCATAGCCAGGCTGTCCTTCAACACCTCCAGGCACAGGTACTCCCTTACTGCCCTGGGCAGTCCAGTCAGGGCTCTGAGAACCATTCCCATGAGAAAGGGCTTCCTGACATCCAACCTAACTCACCCCTGGCAGCTGCAGGCCCTGCATCTCATCCTTGCGCTGGTTGCCTGGGAGAAGAGCCCAAACCCCACCTGTCTATATCTTCCCTTCAGGTAGTTACAGAGTGTGATAAGGTCCCCCCTGAGTCTCTTCTTCACCAGGCTAATCACCCCCAGCTCCCTCAGCCTCTCCCCATCAGACTCCCTCCAGTCCCTTCCCCAGCCTCATTGTTTCTCGGGACTTGCTCCAGTATCTCCATCTCTTTCTGGAAGTGAGTGGCCCAGTACTTCAGGGGAGGCCTCCCCAGTGTCCAGCCCAGGGGCAGAATGACACCCTAGTCCTGCTGGCCACACTATTCCTGATTGTATTCCCGCATTGGGTGATTCTCATTCTCTACTCTCTTGTGGAGAAGAAAAGCCAAAGTGCTTTCTCTGCAGTAGATAAATCCCCAGAAAACACGCTCCTTAGAGAGTCTGGGGTAGTTATTTTCACTGCTTGGATTCATTTGCATTTAGAGTTTCTGGCTCAGTGCGTAACAGCTTGACCTTACACTGTTCCATGATTCTGCGATGCTCTGTTACTCATTACATGCCCAGTATTTGCTAGATGACTAGTGAAAAATAAATGGTGATGGGCGTAAAATGCAGGTAGTACTGCAGATGACACTTGACCCAGCCATAGCAGGAGGAATGTGTTATTTTTAAAGAGATGTTGTTGAAGCCTGTAATCCTAAAATTAGATCTCCAGTGTAGGTCGGCTTTGGATCGTCGTTTGCGGTGATCTGCCAGGCTCTTAGAGAGGTTGTTCCCGGTCCCAGCCCTTCAGAGCATATTCGCAGCTGCTTCCTGCACTGTCAATAATTCCAGCTGCGTTACGGGCACAAAGTCAAACAAAGTCTGGCTTGGCAGATCCCACAGTACAGTGGCCAGGTAGTGCTGCCCTGTTCTTGGCTGCGACTGGAAGTTCAATTTCTGCTGCTTTCTGTAGGTTGGAAGTAATGAGATCTGCTCTCTACTGAGCTCAAGCTCTGCCCTGGTAATTTAAGGAGACACGTAGTAAGAAAAAGGTGTTACAGGCAGATCTTAAATTCATATCCGTTAATCTATTCTATGGCAAGCTGGAGTTCTGTTCTGGGAGTCTGAGGCAGGACTGTACGATCAGTGTAGACTCTAACCTTGGCAGTCATGAATATGCATAAAGTTGAAGGAGAATTATCTTTCAGCGTTAACTCTTGAAATGATTTGGCCACCTGCTGCCTGTGAAAGCTGACCTTGTTCTCTTGTTTGTAAAAGGGAGTGGAAAGCTTCCAAAACTTTAAATTTTGAACCATTTCCTCTGCTCAGAAATTACACCGAAGAAGACGAGCATTTCAGCTGTGAAAAATGGAAATGAAACCTTTCTTCTGGAGTTAACCCTGTTCTTCAAACAGTTTGCCAACTTGTATTTGTATCTGATTTCCTAAACAATTTTGAAGGTTGAGGAAGGGCATTGATGGTAATTTCAGGGTCTTCGTTTCACTGCTTTATTCCCATGAATTGCTGGTTTCTTTGCCGTACAATAGCGAGAAGGAGCTTCTAAGTGTGTTACTTGTTGGCTTTTTATGTGTGGTGCCAAGCTTCTGCTCTTCTCTTAGTGCTCTTCTGCAAGTGACTGTGATGTACAGTTGCCCTTCTTCCTGTCTGGTTTTGGGAACAGTGTTTGTGTTGCAGTAGGATGTTACAGTGTAGGCAGTATAATGATACCCTCTGGTCATCCAGTTGTTTTGTAAGAATCCCTTGTGAAAAGGGAGAAAGAAATGGTGAAAGAGAACTCAGTAAGTTTGAAAATTTCTCTGGTGTGGGATCTGGTGTAAGCAAATCTTTTCATGGAATAGGATTCAGGCTGGAAAAGACCTTTTAAGCTCATCAAATCCAACCGTGAACCCAGCTGTCCCAACCCACTGCTAAATCCTGTCCCTAAGCCTCCAGATTTCCACCTGCGAAACACATCCAGGGATGGCAATTCAGCCCCTCCCTGGACAGCCGTTTCCAATGCCTGAGGACCCTTTCCAAGAAGAAGTTTTTCCTGATGGCCATCCTGAACTTCCCCTGGGGCAGCCTGAGGCCATTTCCTCTTGCCCTGTTCCTTGTTCCCTGTGGGAGGAGAACAACCCCCAGCTCCCTTCAGGTAGTTTGCTATAATTAGATCTGGATGATTATCTTCCTGAATTTTAAGTAACAGCTCACACTTGGGTTCTTTTTGTCAAAGATTTCTGTTTGTAGAAAACGAAACTTTGTGAAAGCACAATGGGTTTGGATTTGTGCAGGTGATAAGAAAACCAGAATGTTCACAGCATCACATGATGGGAATCCTTTTTCTTTGCCATAAATAGAAACTGACTACAGTTAGGACTGTGTCAGTGCTCTTGGCTCTGTGCAGGTACGGTGGCACTAGCTGTCTGTCTGTCTGTCTGGGGGAGCTCTCTTAGTCACCATCTGGCAATGCTTCCAACCTGATTTGCAGTCTGGCAAGAAGTGCTCTCCAGGCCCTTGGTTCTCCAGTTCATCCTGGAATGCAGGTCCCAGGGGATCATCTGCCTCTGTCATTCCACGCAGTGCACGTCTCCACACTTGCACCTCAGGGGAGAGGCACGAGAGGCACATGCTCCTGCTTTCTGACACGTTGCACTTTCTCGTAGCAGCCACTTCAGCAGATCCTGGCTAGGAGAAGCTGTAGGTGGCCCTTAATGCTTTTTGATTTCACTTCCATTCTCTTGAATTGATGGTGGGGTGCAGATATCCCATGTGGTACTGTAAGGATCCCTTGGTACTGAGGAGGTGCTTCCAATAAATTTATGCCCCCAGTATGGAAATGGTTCAGTCCCTCAATCACCACCTGCATTGTGGTTGAGGACTGTCGTGGGGAGAGAGTAAGGGGACCTGCTTGAGCTGTTTGTGTGTGTTTTCTACAGAGGCCCAGAAAAATCTCATGGTGTAATAGCAGGATGAAATCTTTGGATGAAGACTTGATAGTTACCCTTCCATGTATTTCCTGAAAGGGAGGATATTTTCATGTAGCTTCAGATATTTGTATAAACTACCTCGAAGCCACAGAACAAACAAACTATTTGAAAAAACTCCCTTCTAATGCATATTGCCAACAGTAGAAACCTGTCTACAACGCAGTCAAAATTCTATACAAATTTCTGGTGAGCCTGTTTCACAGAATCACAGACTCCTAGAATTATTGAGGCTGGAAAAGACTTTGGAGATCATCCAGAACAGTCCGTAACCTAATGTTTCCACATCAGCCAGACCAGGGCACTAAGTACCATGGCCGGTCTTTTCTTAAACACCTCCAGGGATGAGGACTCCACCACTGCCCTGGGCAGTCCATTCCAGGCTCTTTCCCTTTCCTTGAGGAAGCGCTTCCTAACATCCAACCTAACCCTCCCCTGGCAGCTTCAGGCTCTGCCCTCTCATCCTGTCACTAGTTGACTGGGAGAAGAGCCTGACCCCCACCTGTCTGTAGCTTCCTTTCAGGGAGTTATACAGCCTGATAAGGTCCCTCCTGAATCTCCCCTTCTCCAGGCTAATGTTCCATGTTAATTTTCCTACTTTTTATAACCCACTTGGTGTTAAAGCCATTTCATGTATTGATGGCCCATACTTAGCTGGGCTATGTGTGTATTTACCTTCAGGCAGGGCACAAGGGACACTTTCTCAGTGCAGACAAACCCTGGTTTGAGCTCTGCATTCCAGAGATCTGAATGGATCCAGCTGAAAGCTTGGCTGTAGATGGATTTGTATTGCAGTTTCTTTGAACTAAGTTTATGAAGGACTTTGTGGCTTGGCCTCATTCTGTGTTAGTCTTAACAAATTAAAGAAGGTTTCCTCACATCGATTTCATACGCTGAATGTAACCTCTCGTGAGAGAAGGTCAGTCAAGAATTCCTTCTGTCTGCACATTGTAGCGGGGAAAAACACTATGAGAATTCATGGGGGTTATCTGTGATAGGAAACTATTCCTGTTGGGAAAGGAAAAAGGAAATGGGGCATTTGCCTCCATGTGACCTTTGATAGTACAGGTAAGGGTCACCTTTTTCTCTATGGGATTTCATGTTTCCTTTCCTATATTTGAAGATGAAAGGCTGCTTCTGCAACAGAGAAAGTAAGGAAGGCTCACTTAAACTGAGTAAGTCTAACAGCTGCCTTTTCTCCTCTCCCTTTAACCTTTTCCAGCGTGTGGTTCAAGCCTTTTTCCTGTCGTTAGCAGGGAGCAGCAGCTTTAACCCACTAGCCTTCTTTTCTGCTTTCCTTGCAACTGTACTGTTAAAAATGCAAGCTCAGATTTTTGCTGAAGTTGCGAAGTGCATTGTACTTCCTTGTGGTTTGTTGTGAGAAGTTAATTCACCGAGGTCTCTGGAAAAAAAAACCCTCCAAACTTTCTATGTGAGTGTTTGATCGTGCATTAGAAATGCTTTCTAACAGGATATTTAGGGTTTGATCTCCTTTAAGATAGGCTGCTTCGTGTTCCAAGTCCTGTAATAATCAAGCTCAGTGCTTCTGTTGTGTGGTGTGGAAGCAGAGAGTTAGTAAAGCAGGTACTGAAAGGCACAGAGAGGGTTCCTGCTGTTGCCAAAAGAGTTATTGTGAGTATCAGTACAACTAGATCAAAGACAGGAAGCTAAAGAATGATGCCAGTGAAACCTGTAATTTTTCTGGAAGAGTGAAAAATGCTCATTTTGCTTAATTTCACTTTTATTGAAATGTTTGCTCTACATGTGTTTTGCCAAAGCACGACTCAGAATCACAGATGATTGAGGCTGGCAAAGCCCTCTGAGCTCAGCCAGCCCAGCCCAGCACCTAACAGCACCCCAGTGGCCACACCAGGGCACTCAGGGCCACAGCCAGGCTGTCCTTTGAGCAACTCCAGAGATGAGGTCTCCCCCACTGCCCTGAGCAGTCCAGTCCAGGTTCTGAGCACCCTTTTGGGGAGGAAGGACTTCCTAACATTCAACCTAAGCCTCCCGTAGCAGCTTCAGGCCCTGCCCTTTTGTCCTGGCACTCGGTGCCTGGAAGAAGAGCCTGACCCCCACCTGACTGCAACCTCCCTTCAGGGAGTTATAGAGAGGGAGAAGGGCCTCCCAGGTATCCTCTTTCCACGCTCAACACCCTCAGCCTCTCTTCATCAGCTTTTCCCTCCAGTCCCTTCCCAGTCTCATTGCTCCACTGCAGCCCCTCCATTCCCTTTCTTGCAAGGAGTGGCCCAGCACTGCCCCAGGACTCGAGGGGAGGCCTCCCCAGTGCAGGGGGAGAATGACGTCCTTAGTCCTGCTGACCACACCAGTGCTGATCCAAGCCAAGGTGCCCTTGGCCTTTGGTGCCACCTGGGCTCCCTGCTGGCTCCTGTTCAGCCAGTTGTCACCCAGCGCTGCCAGGTCCCTCTCTGCCAGGCTGCTCTCCAGCCACTCCTCCCCCAGTCTGTTGCTGTAGGGGGTTCCTGTGCCCAAAATGTAGGACCCTGCCCTTGGCCCTGTTCAGTCTCATCCTGTTGACCTCTGCTCATTGACCCAGCCTGTCCAGATAGCCTCTTCTCCTGTCCTGTAGCCTCTTCCTCCCCTCCAGCAGCTCGAGACATTTACTTGTGCAATGTACTTTTAAAAAGACTTTGCTAAGGCCTCTCATCCCTGGCCTCTAAAGCAACAACATTCTCATAGGACAGGAATGTTTTTCATAGATTTACAGCAGGTTAAAAGGCAGGAAGCTGGGTGAGGAGTCAATGCTTGGTTCTCACAGTGAAGGGTTGTTCCTGCTCAAGTATCCTGCCAGAGATCAGTGCTTTTGCAAATAATCCCTTTTTCAGATAATTTCTAAATAACGAGGTGGCCCATTTGAACCAAACTAGTCAACTTTGAAACTGATCTTAAAAAATTGAGACCCTGCTGAGTGATTGGCATGGGGAGCAGAAACGATCCTGGTTTCACGTGTGTGACCAGAGGTACAACTGCCAAAAAGCAAACAGACTCTGATAAAGGTTTGATAAAGAATGGGAAATCCTAAGCAATAAATGACCTGGGGTCCTTTGAAAAGGACCTCGGGTGTTGGTTGGCAGCCAGCTGAACAGGAGCCAGCAGTGTGTCCAGGTGGCCAAGAAGGTCAACAGCTTCCTGGCTTGGATCAGGAATGGTGTAACCACCAGGGGGAGGGAGGTGGTGGTGTCCCTGTACTCTGTACTTGTGAGACTGCACCTTGAGTTCTGGGTCTGGTTTTGCACTACAGTATCACAAGGACATTGAGGGGCTGGAGCAGGGCCAGAGAAGGGCAGCGAGGCTGGGGAGAAGGCTGGAGAACAGGCCCTGGGAGAAGTGGCTGAGGGAGCTGGGGTTATTTGGTCTAGAAAAGAGGAGGCTGAGAGGAGACCTTAGTGCTCTCTACAGTTACCTAAAAGGGGGTTGTAGTGAGGCTGCTGCTGGTCTCTTCTCCTAAATTCCTAATGATAGGACAAGAGGAAATGGCCTTAAGTTGCATCAGAGGAGGGTTAGATAGAATCTTAGGAAGAAGTTCTTTCCTGAGAGGGTGGTTGGGCACTGGACCAGGCTGCCCAGGGAGGTGGTAGAGTCAACATTCCTGGAGGTGTTTAAAGCACGGATAGCTAGTGGTCACTCCAGGCCATGGTCTTGGCGTTTGGGGAGATGTTGGAATGAGAGCTGGACTTAGTGAACCTGGAGGTCCTTTCCAGCCATGAGAATTCCATGATTCTGTGACGATACAATGGAACTGTGGACCTCAAATGGGAGTGTAACAGGTGTCTGCATAAACATCAGGGTTGATGTTGTAAATAGAGGGACTGAACTTCAGCAGATCCTCAGTTCAGAAGGAGACAGCCAGTTCTTACAGAAGCATGAGCGATACAAAGAAGCCAAAGGCAGCTTTTTCCTTCTTTAAAATCGCACTCCTTTGCCTATAGTTTGGGGAATAAATATCCAAGTTCAGAATAAGCTGAGGAACCTGTTTGTGGAGCGTGGTTGCTGCACCACAGTGGTCCAGGCTGAAACAGGAAATACTGGTGGCTTCAAAAAGAGTGGTTGGTAGAGTCAGAAGGGATTGTTGCCTGATGCTGGCTCTAGAACCTCCAGCACCATTTGCGTCTAAGATGCTGAAGCTGCTGGTACTGCAAGGGAAGGGAATAAATGCATGTGTTAGTTTCTTGTTTGCTGTGAGGATTGGGATCTCTTGTTTCAGCTTTGTGTGTGGACTTGGCTTTTAATTCTTTATGAACGAAAAAAAAACCCTGTTTGGGTAAAAATGTATCGGGTGGGGTGTTAATTTTTAATATAGTGGTGCCTCAGCTTTTGAGAGTGATGCATTAGAGAGTGAGTACAAGGGGAGCTGAGCCAGCACATTTGGATGGTGTTGACTTCTGGAGTGATGCAGCAGTTCTGGGCACCCAGGAGTGTTTCTGTCGGATCAGCCTTTTCAAATTCTGCATTCATAATGCACCAACCTGCATATGACCCAGGAAAAAGGTGCCATTTTCTATTCCAATGCCAACAGGTGGACGTTCTTCTACAGCCAGTTTAGAATCCTGGGCGCAACAGCAGGATGATGCTGTTTACCCCACATTTAATGTTGATCTGATTTAATTTTCCATGATGTTGCAATAGTGTTGAGTTTTTTTTAATTCAGCAACAAATTAATGAGTGGAACAAAAAACCAATCTGTAACTTGTTGGACCTGTTCTGTGGTAGTTGCCCAGAATGTTTTCTAGGAAGGGTATGTGCCTTCATGCTGAGAAAGTCATTGTAGAGCTGCATGTTGGCCAGCTGACACTTAATTCTGCTTTTCTTCTAAATGGCACCAGAGTAATTTGAAGAATGTTAACGATGTTGGGCTGGAAATCTTGTTCTTTTACTGCTCTGCCTTTTCTAAACGATCCTATTTGGAGAATCACAGAACAGTCTTGGTTGGAAAGGACCTCCTAGATCCCTGAGTCCAACCATCCCCACCCCAACAAAACCCCTCAGTCCCTGAGAGACTGACAAACACAACCTGACCCCCTCCCTGCTGCCGGGAGCAGGGTGGGAAGCACCATGGCTACACGGTTCTTCAACACCTCCAGGCATGGGGACTCCACCACCTCCCTGGGAAGGCCTTGCCAGTGCCCAACCACTCCTTCTGCAAAATATTTCTTCCTCAGATCCAATCTACCCCTCCCCTGCCTCAACTGCAGAGCATAGCCCCTGCTTCTGTCATCAGGTGCCAAGGAGGTGAGGCCAATTCCCAACCTTCCACAATCTCTCTTCAGGGAGTTGTAGAGGGCAATGGGGTCGGCCCGCAGCCTCCTCTTCTCTAAACTAAAGCTGCCCAGCTCCCTCAGCCTCTCCTCAGATGGCTGGTTCACTCAGCCCCTCCTGAGATTGGTAGCTCTGCTCTGGGCTTGTTCCAGCATCTTCAGGTCTCTCCTATCATGAGGGGCCAAGAACTGAATCCAGTACTCGAGATGCGGTCTCCTGAGGGCACAAGAACTTCCCTTCTCCTGCTGACCACAGTCTTCCCGCTCCAGACCAGGATTCTGTTGGCCTTGGCCACCTGGGCACGCTGCTGGCTCCTGTGAAGCCGGCTGTCTGCCAGCACCCCCAGGTCCTGTTCTGCTGGGCAGCTTCCGAGGGGGTGCTTGGGGTTGTTGTGACAAAATGTTGGTAGAGGACTTGTTGAACATCTCAGCACTATCAGTGTGGAAATTTCCCTTTCAGAATCAGTGCTTAGTGTTCATGCAACTGGTGACCATCAAGGACTGTTGTAGCTGTGCTAATTTAACAGCAGAATTAGCCTGTTTGCTCAAGTATTGTGTTCTGGAGCCTCACAGGCTTCTGTTTACTTGAAGCAGTGACCTTAAATAAATAACTGAAGCAGCTTTCCAACTCCAGAGCTTGTCCTTGGGTTGTCTTGCCAGTCATTGTGGTTTTACAATTCCATTTTCATAGAATTAAATCTTCTGTGCAAGACACAGCAGAAGCTGTAGATCTGATGAGTGCTGTGAAATGGACAAAGGAAATGCAAAGGGGAAAAAAAAACCCACCCCAAAACATTCCCTCTCTAATCTGCTTAGCATTAGGGTCACCTTGGGTTGGAGTGTGGTGTTCTGGTGTTCGTTCCTCTTCCCTGGGCCTCCACTGAGTGCATAGAGCTGCTCAAGGGTGCCCTTTTCAACTTACCTGAGGTTTCAGAAATAGCTTGTGGAACTTTGAGGAAGTTTGCTGGTTCCCTCTGTACTGATTTCTCCAGCGGTGATAGCAGAGAGGGAAGCTAGAGGTTACCGAGTGCAGGCGTTCTCCTGTGGTTCAGTCTTAGTTCTGCCAGCTACCCTTGTCATTTCTGTCATTAAAATAAGGTTTTACGCCATTGGAAACTGAATCCATGAGTCGTTTGTGGACCCTGTTTCTCTTTTGTTTATAAAATTTTGCATTTGCATTGACATGGGTAGCATCCTGCTCAGCTGTTCGGGTTTCTAATCTTCAGTGTCTTTATTACTTGCGAGAAGAACAAGTTGGTTTCAAAATCAGACAGAAAATTCACTGCTTAACTCGAGCGCGATGTCTCGGGAGCTGTGTTGATTGCTTTCCCCATAGCAATAATTGCAGACACCACTGATGCCCTTTGTTTTCTTTCCTTACTCAGGTCATGATTCTCGTTTTCTCGTGTCGTTCTCTTGAAGAGAGGAGATGGTTGTAGAGGAACGTGTTACAAATCAGCCACTGATCCGGAGCCTTCGCAGTTCAGAAACGTTGATAAAAGCGCAAATATAGCCCTTTGTTTGTTTGTGTTCTGGGATCTGTCTTGTGAAAAAGGGAATAAAAATGACGACTTCGTCTATTAGACGGCAGATGAAGAACATTGTGAACAATTATTCAGAGGCCGAAATCAAAGTTCGAGAAGCGACCTCCAATGACCCCTGGGGTCCCTCCAGTTCCTTAATGACTGAAATCGCAGACCTGACTTACAACGTTGTGGCCTTCTCTGAAATTATGAGCATGATCTGGAAACGACTGAACGACCATGGCAAGAACTGGCGGCACGTCTACAAGGCCCTTACTCTCTTAGATTACCTGATTAAAACTGGGTCCGAGAGAGTAGCGCAGCAGTGTAAAGAGAATATTTTTGCTATCCAGACATTGAAAGATTTTCAGTACATTGATCGAGATGGTAAAGACCAGGGCATCAACGTGAGGGAGAAATCCAAGCAGCTGGTGTCGCTTCTGAAGGATGATGAGCGACTCAAGACCGAGAGGGCCCAAGCCCTGAAGACCAAAGAACGAATGGCTCAGGTGGCCACTGGCGTGGGCAGCAATCAGATCACCTTTGGCCGAGGCTCCAGTCAGCCCAACCTATCCACCAGCTACTCTGAGCAGGAGTATGGGAAGTCTGGAGGATCCCCAGCTTCTTACCATGGCTGTAAGTACAGAAACACCTAACAGAAGCTTCTCTTTCTTTTGAAAGCTTTTATAATTGCATTTTGTTGGTAGAAGTGAGTGGTGCCTGCCAGGAGGACTAATGCGCTGCCTGCAGAGGGGCTTTTTGTAGTGGCCGAGTGTTTGTAGGTCCGCTTCATGGCACTAATGTCTCTTCGAATGACTGGTTGTATGTTTGCTTTGGAGAGAATGTGTGCATTGACGTCAGTCGATTGAAAAAACAGCTGTTTACTGTCACTTCCCAAAGATAGCGGTCATCAAGGTGCTTTTGTGAAGGTGTTCCAGTGTTTGATGTGACAGACCCCAGCCTCCGGAGGGAGAACTGCAAATGGATTTTCTTTCTGGTTCTAAAAGGAGCCTTGAAAATGTATTCTTTCCGTTAAGTAGAATCCAAGAAGAAATCAGAAATACAGAGCGTTTCCTGGATGATTTTGCTGCTTGCTTTCTTTTGCAGGAGTTTGACTTTGGGAAGAGAGTTGGTGTTTAATTTCCTTTACTGCTTGCTCAGCAGTGCGTAGAGCAGTCGTGCTTTGAATGTGTCTGTGTATTTACACTGTCAGTGTTCAGTATGTGAGAATCAGTGTAAGCATTTCATTCCTAAAAATGATAATACAGTGATGTGGGAAGAATGGATTCTTTATAGCACTGCTTGGGGGAACTCCCTGTCATGCTAGGGAGAGACCTGATTTGACACTAAATCCTTCTTAATATCAAGTAACGAAGGGGATGAAAGCTGCTTTGGCTGGAATGTCAGTGGTTGTGGTCTAATTCTGGAGAAAAAATGTCTTTAACTGAATGTTTATAGTGTGGGGAGGACTGTAACTGAGGAGTGTGGTGAATCGATTGAGCACCACTTGTAAGAGTCTTTAAGTTTGCCGTGTCCTGTCCCCCCGAGCACTTCTCACTTGATAAATGAGCATGGTGTCAGTGCCCCTGATGTGTGCAGATGTTTTCTGTGTGAGGCAGCAGGACAAACTGGGCTCTGATGAAGGAGTTCTCAGTCCATTTAAAGCTATGGAGAGAGGAGCAGGAATTTTTCATCGTCTCTTTTCCAAAAGGAAATATTTTCAGCCTGCAGGGTTCAAAAGAAAAAAACACGAAGCTTTCCAGGTATGAGGATTTGTATCTTGTCCTGGAATTTGCAGTGGAATAACATACTTTAGCTTCTCTGTAATAATCATACTTGAGCATTGGCTTTCTGGAAAGAATTTCTCCCTAAGATCCAATCTAACTCTCCCCTGCCTTAACTTCAGACCATTGCTGCTGCTTCTGTCAGCCGTCACCAAGGAGAGGAAGCCAAGTACCCAGCTCTCTACAACCTCCCTTCAGGTAGTTGAGGAGGGCAATGAATTTGCCCCTCAGCCTCCTCTGAACTAAAGCTGCCCAGCTCCCTCAGCCTCTCCTCAGACAACTGATTCTCTCAACTCCTCCTGAGCTTGGTAGCTCTGCTCTGGACCCATTCCAGCATCTCCAGGGCTTTCCTGTCATGAGGGGCCCAAAACTGAACCCAGTCCTTGAGATGAGGCCTCCCAAGGGCATGAGAATTTCCCTTCTCCTGCTGCCCATGCTCTTCCTGCTCTAGGCCAGGATGCTGTTGACCTTCTTGGCCACCTGGGCACCTTGCTGGCTCCTGTGAAGCTGGCTGTCTGCCAGCACCCCCAGGTCCTTTTCTGCTGGGCAGCCTTTGAGCCCCTCATCCCCCAGCCTGGAGCTGTGCCTGGGGTTGTTTTGACTGAAACGCAGGACCTGGCTCTTGGAGAGTCACTGTCAAATTCCTGGTTTAGGAGACAGCTTAAAAATACTCTTGTTTTCATTTCATGCCAGTGGACTGAATTAATAGGCACTAAGGTCTGCTGAGCACCCTTGGTTTGTTCTACAGGGTCATTATGGCACCAGCCCTTAACTTTATAATTAGTGCCTGTAACTGTTGTTTGTCACGTGAAACACTACCAGAGGCTTCAAGATGTTCCTCACAGCTAGGATTGAGCAACACAGGAGTTGTTGTTCCTTAAACACTTGAAGAGTTTTGATGAGGGACTAGATGTCAAGGAGCCTTTTAGTGGTTCTTTCGGTAGTACAAAGCGTGGACGTACTGGACGCTCTCACTCATCCATGTGTGCCTCTGCTTTGTATCTCTGCTTGATTTCTTCTCTCCTTAGGTTCTTCCTCTGGTGTAGACTCTCGAGGGCTTAAAGTGATGTATTAGCAAACATCCAGATGGTCGTTAATGTTTACAGTCTGTATCTTTTGAGGCTTTAATATGTTTACTTTATGGATTAATTGAGTTATAGCAAAGCAAACCAGCAGTGCTGAGTGCTTCTGGTAATGGAAAACTTTGTGTAGAACCTTGTCCTTTATCCTAGGAAACGAGAAAGGAGTTCGATCAAAATCCACGTGTTCAATTCTCCCCCTATAACGGGCACTGGTGAGGCCTCCCCTTGAGTTCTGAGGGGCAGTTCTGGGCCCCTCACTTCAAGAAAGAGATTGAGGTACTGATTTGGATCCAGAGGAGCAACGAGGCTGGGGAAGGGACTGGAGGGAAAGGCTGATGAGAGGCTGAGGGGGCTGAGAATGTTGAGCCTGCTGGAGAAGAAGAGACTCAGGAGGGACTTTCTCCCTCTCTCCAACTCCCTGAAGGGGGGGGGCAGTCAGCTGGGGGTCAGGCTCTTCTCCCAGGCACACAATGGCAGGATGAGAGAGCAGGGCCTGAAGCTGCCAGGGGAGGGTGAGGTTGGCTGTTAGGAAGCCCTTCCTCAGGGAAAGGATGCTCAGAGCCTGGACTGGGCTGCCCAGGACAGTGGGGGAGTCCCTGTGTCTGGAGGTGTTGAAGGACAGCCTGGTTGTGGCCCTGAGTGGCCTGGTGTGGCCGCTGGGGTGATGTTAGGTGCTGGGCTGTCTGAGCTCAGAGGGCTCTGCCAGCCTCAGTCATTCTGGGATTGTGTGAACCTGTTACATCAGTGTAGGGTTATTCTTGTGCCTTCTACGTTTAAGTGAAAAGATGCTTTTCATTATTTACAGTGAAAGAGGTGGTGTCCATCATGTTTTCTTTTATTCTAGAACAATGCCCTTCTTTTGTTCTGAAAATAGGGATTCAGGAAAATAGGTAAAAGGAATGAAGTTCCACCCAGTTCCTGGGAAATTCATTCCTCACAATTTTAAGACGCAGTTGCTGTAATGTAAGTTCTGGCAGAATTGTCTTTCATTCCACTGAGCCTTTGAAGAGGAGATCAGAGGTATTTAGATTTACCATTATAGCTTGAGATTTACCTGTTAAAAATGTACTTTCCCTGTTGCTTGCCAAATATTTTACCTGTTTCTATTAACCATCAAATAGAAATAAAGGTTGGGAGAGCGTAATGGCCTTTTTACCAGCAAAGCCGAAAGAAATGACTCAGCTTTGTTTTGGTATCGGTGTTGTTTGACTGTTGTTCCTTGATGGGGATTGCATGTTTTGAGAAAAGCTTGTGTCTGGCTGTGAAACCTCATTTTTGGTCCTTTCTAGCAGAAGAAAAGAAGCCTGAGCTGACTGAAGATAGCTGATTAATTTCTCTAAGGCAGATCACTAGGGGAACAAATAACTTCCCAGTGGATAATTGCAGAATCAGAGAGTGTTAGGAACTGGAAGGGACCTTGAAAGATCATCCAGTCCAGTCCCCTGGCCTTACCAGGATCCCCTAGAATCAGTGGCAGAGGAACAGTCCAGGCTGGGTTGAAACATCTCCAGAGAAAGAGACTCCACAACCTCCCTGGGCATCCCCTTCCAGGGCTCTGGCACCCTCCCTGGGAAGAAGCTACTTCTCCTCTTGATGTGGAACCTCCTCTGTTCCAGCTGACACCTGTTGCCCCTTGTCCTAGCATTGGGTGCTGCTGAGCAGAGCCTGATTCCTTCCTCCTGACACCTGCTCTTTCTGTGTTGATCAACATTCATGGGGTTCCTCCCTCAGGCTCTTTTTCCCAGCTCAAGAGCCTCAGCTCTCTCAGCCTTTTGTCATCAGGGAGATGATCCCCTCCCTTTGTTATCCTTGTGGCTCTGTGCTGGACTCTCTCAAGCAGCTCTGTGTCCTCCTTGAACTGAGGGGACCAGAACTGGACACAATATTCCAGATGTGGTCTCACTTGGGCAGAGCAGAGAGGAATGAGAACCTCTCTTGATCTCCAAACCACCCCCCTTCTCATCTACCCCAGGCTGCCATTGGCCTTTTGGGCCACAAGGGCCCATTGCTGGCTCCTGGTCACCCTGCTGGCCTCCTCTTCTGCAAACCGACCCTGCCCTGCTTCCTCAGCAGTGCTCCAGCTACTGCTTCTCTGTGCTCATATCTGACAGTGGAATAAAAAAAGATGTTTCTGCTTTTCATGTCCCAAATGTTATCCTTTATAAAAAAATAAAAGCAGAATTGATAAGCTGCGTGGTGTGAGAGGATTCAAGATGGGAAAGGATGTGTTGACTGATGTACTACCATCCCTGCTGCTGCGGGCAGCTGGCAGATAAAGACATTTTCTCTGTTTCTTTGCTGATGTTTTCATCTTATCTCTAACAAACCTTTAGAAACTGTGGATAGAGAAGTGTTGAAGCATCCTGGTTTAATAAAATCCTTCCCTCCACCCAAAGCTTTGCCTTAATGGCTTTGTTGCCCCCGAAGATGTCTGTGCTGTAAAGCTTGTATAATTCTGGGGGTTACACTAGGGCATGTGAATGTCACTGATAACTGCAAACATTTCTAAACCATGAGTCTGTTTTTGCTATAAAATCTCATCTTAATGGAAGCCAAGAGAGAGAGACTGTAAAATCAGAAGCAAAACCAAAGCTCCTCCCAACCACCATCTTATCAGCCATTTCTGACTTACTGGGGACAATTGGCTTCCCTCTGTAGTGTTCAGATTAGGAGCTGTTAAATATTCCATGACAAAACACAACAGTTGTTATTTCTTTTGGAAAAAGCATGAATTCTGTGGAGAATAGTTGGGTTTTATTCCATGTTAGGGAAATGTTCTTGTGTGGTGCTGTGTTGGCTCCCAGGCACCCAGTGCCAGGATGACAGGACAGGGCCTGAAACTGCCAGGGGAGGGTTAGGTTGGATGTGAGGAAGCCCTGCCTCACAAAAAGGGCAATCAGAACCTGGACTGGACTGCCCAGGGCAGTGATAGAGTCCCTGTGTCTGCGGGTATTGAAGGACATCCTGGCTGTTGTCCTTAGTGCCCTGGTCTGGCTGATGTGGTGATGTCAGGTCATAGGCTGGGCTTGATGATCTCAGAGGTCTTTTCCAGCCTCAATAGTTTTGTGAAACTAAGACAGCTAGTGGTAGGAATGAATACAAGGTCAATATTTGAAATCTTTTGGAGCAGTAGTTCCCCACTTCTGATCTTGTATCTAAATATTGTCTTGGTGCCAGATGTTAGTCACCCTGTTTGGAGACTTCAGCCTCTTTTTCCCAGCCTTGTTTGATCTACAGCTGCCAGTGACCACTTAAATAGAATTCTGGATTTATGGCTGCATGGGGGAAAAGTAGGATGTTCTTAATACAGATCTCTTAAGTCTGAACTGTGATGCTGTTTCAAGCCTGGGAGTTCATTTGTTAGAAGTCTGTTGGTCCTGGTAAAGTCTTTCATCTAGGAACTCTCTCTTTTAATGATATTGTTTCAGCAGATGCTTGCACTAGTGTGTTGCTGTGCTGGAGTCCTCAGGTGGAATGGATCCAATGGTCAGTGTGGTGTATTGGAGTTTAGAGGGCCTGCAGGAGCAGAGGGGCTCTTGGAGTACCTTGTTCTTTCTAAGCTGCCTCAGGAGCAGGTTGATTTGTGTGGGTTTCAGCAGACATCTCCAGATTGGTGCCAGAGCTGTGGGTTGGGCTGCAAGCAGGGTCATGTGCTGGGGCTCCTTGTGCCTGGGGTAGTTACAGTGTGTTTGAATTAATTTCAACGCTGAAGGATCCCTGGAAGATGCTGATCCTCTCCATGTGCTGCTTTAATGTTTTAAACACAATTTTAAAGGAACCCTGCTTTAGAAAGAGATCCCATCCTACTCCACCTAAACCAGGACCTGCTGGTGTTGTTTTGGGTTGCATGTGCATCCTTTCCTCTGGCCACCTCTGGTTTCACTTAGAAACGGTGGCAGAGCAAGACTGATGTGTGTTTCAACGTCCTGACCTCACGTACACAGCGCGACGTGCCTGGTGTGACCTGATTTTAGAGGAGCGCATTGCCCGGAGATAGGGCTACTTGGCTCAGCAGTCAGATTTGTTGGCTAAGAGACTGGTGAAAGATGGACTGGAAAGGGCTCTGACGGGTGGTGTGAAATGCTCAGTGTGTTAACTTGACCCGCAGAGGTTTTGGGGAGCAGTTTTCTGGAGCTGAAACAGTAGATGTTAATGTTGTCAGTGATTATTGACGCCAGGTCGACTCCCATTTTAAACCAAGCTTTGTGAAGTGTCACCAACTTTGTGTTCATTCGTCTTGCTCAGTTTTTCTCCCCTTTTGCTTGGAGTAGAAAATAACTGAGAGGAATTCCTAACCTGGGTTTGACACTACAGGAAACACAGAATGCTCCTGGTTGTAAAGGTTTTGTTATAATCTCTTCTGCATCGTTGTGGGCTGGGATGCATCTCTTGCCATTCTGTCTTAGGAAACAGCAAAGCCTCCAGTGATCTTGTTGAGCTGGGTGAATAAATACTGTCGTTTGAAGGGCTGAAGGAGTTTGGTTGAGTCCTGTGTCACCTGCCTGATGTCCCTTGACCACTTGATTTAATCCCCTCATTGTACTTTCCTCTTCCTGGTGCTCTAAGTAAAGGTGGGAGATGCCATCCATGTAACCGGGCTTCTCTAGTTGCAATAAATCATCTAACTACATTTACTGAGGTGACTTAAGGGATCACCCAAGAGCTGAAAAATGCTCTTTAATCAAAAGAAGCCTTAAGGATTTGTTCCATGTTAAATGAATTTCCAGAGTGCTCAGACTGCTTCAGTGCAATGAGAAATCCTGCAGCAAGGCTGATCAGCTCCTCAGCATTAATAGGTGCTGTTAATTCTCATCTTGTATTCAAAAGGTCTCTTGTAAATTCCCAGTGGAAAGGTGGGTTACACAGTTCCTCCCAGAATAAGCACTTTTTCACATGCCCTTTCATAACTTGAGAGGTGAGGTTGTTTTTTTAGGAAGTGCCCCCCCATCTTTATTTGAACAGCCTTTCATTTGAAAGGGCTAACGAGTGGGATCTCTGCTTGGTTCCCAAGTGAATTGCAATCACTTTCTGACTTCTTGCCTTGATATTGTTCTGATTTTTCACGTCAGCCTTGGTTTTGTCTGCCTTTGTAGGCGTTTTGGTTGGGTGAGGCAGCAGCTTTTCCTTCTGAGCAGATGTGACTGACAACTGAATTCTTGTTTTAAGAATTCCACCTGCGAATGATAAAGCTGCAGCTTATTTTCCATAGTGTCAAGCTATAAGAGGGGAGATTTAGGTTAGAACAGAGGCAGAAATTCCTCCCTGTGAGGGTGCTGAGGCCCTGGAACAGGTTGCCTCGGGAGGCTGTGGCTGCTCCATCCCTGACAGTGTCCAAAGCCAGGTGGGATGGGGCTCTGGGCAACCTGGTCCGGTGAGAGATGTAGCTGGTCATGGCAGGGGATTGGCACTGAGTGAGCTCTGAGCTCCCTTCCAACCCGAACCAGTCTGGGATTCTATGAAAATGTCGTGAATGACCAATAGATCCATAGGAAAGACGTCACAGCCTGGGCTAGAGACAGATGGTGGAGCAGAATCCTGCTTTAGTGATTAACGGAGGCTGGAAATGATTTCCTTGTGCTGCAGCTCGAATCGTGTGGAGCAGAGAGCCCAGCCGACAGCTGAGCAGGGCCGAGATCTCCAAATTCTCCAAGCAGCAACAAAGCCAGGGCTTAGCAGGTCAGAATTGATCTATTGAGGCCCATCTTACATAAACATGTGAGTTAACTGTCATGTGCTGTGGGATAAGAGATTCTTTGTGTGGCAGCGATCCTGTTACTGGGGCAAGAACAACCTTTACTCTGGATCATTGCGACCCGAACGTTAGTTAACACAGGATGAGGCCGGTACCCAAAGTTGGGAGTGAAGTTGGTGGATAAAACACGTCACAGGAGTGGTTTGGATTTCCCTCACTCCTTTTCCAAAAGAGCCACTGGCAGCTGTTGAAATAGATGGTTTCGTAGCCACTGCAGAAGTTTCAATAAATGTAAAATAGCCCAAATTTTATCAACACTATTTTATGTGAGGCCAGAGAAGAATCTAAAATTGAACAGTTCTCTCCCCCTCCCTTTGCTTTTTCGAAGAGAAGCTCTGAAGTGCCTTTTCGAGTCAATAAAACTGAGTGGAATGAATTGCTGCAAAGCCTAAAAGTGAAAAGAAATCAGCTCTATCTGTGAGACCCCTTATTATCTGTGCTCAGAGCTGCTGAATGCTGGTCTCTGTTGGGAGCTGTGAGGTCATGGAGCTCCCTGCCAAAGCAAGCCTGTGCCTGAGAGGCAGGACCCACCGTGAGAGAGCCAGGGAGACAGAGTAGGGCAAAATCCTGCTTCTTGTGGCTTTTTAGTGCAGAAATGCTGTTAAAAGCTGAAAGCAGTGGGTGAGCACTTTGAGTAAGTCAGTCCTTTACGTGGAAGCAGGGAGGAAAATGAACAGAGTGAACCCATTTCACGTAATTTTAAAGTCATTCAGCCATCAGCTCCTTAGCTGATAATGGAATGTGGTTTTGTCAGCTGAGATGGAAAAGCTCCTGTGCAAAAAGTGCAGGAAATCACGTTCTTCCCCACAATTTGCGGGTAGAGAAACTGAAGAGCAGAAGGTACCTGCGTGGTTGTAGCTCAGTTGCCATCTGTTCTCAGGTGACCACGCATGGTGATGTCCCATTTATATTCTTACACAGTTTTACACCAGTTAGGTCTTCTACCTTCTTGAATTCTTGCTGGAAAAGGACACTAAGACACCACTTCTTTCTGCTTGTATTTCGAATTGATTCCAGGTCAGTTTTTACCATTAGTTCTTGCCCTCTGTCTTAAATACCTTTTCCTCACTCCTTAGTATTTACTATCCTGAGGTGCTTAGCAACCATAAACTGCTCAGTCGTCTTTTTCCAAAGATAAGCATGTGAAATCACAGTGTCAGGGATTGCAAGGGACCTGGAAAGATCATCCAGTCCAGTCTCCCTGCCACAGCAGGATCCCCTAGAACCAGTGGCACAGGAACAGTCCAGTCGAGTTTGAAAAGTCTGCAGTGAAGGAGATTCCACAACCCCCCTGGACAGCCCCTTCCAGGGCCAGGCACCCTCACCGGGAAGAAGTTGCTTCTGCTCTTCATGTGGAACCTCTTCTGTTCCAGCTGATACCCAGTGCCCCTTGTCCTGGCATTGGGTGCCCCTGAGCAGAGCCTGGCTCCTTCCTCCTGACCCCCACCCTTTCCATCTTGATCAACAGTCATGGGGTCACCCCTCAGGCTCCTTTTTTGCCAAGCTCCAGAGCCCCAGCTCTCTCTGCCTTTCCTCAGCACGGAGATTCTCCACTCCATTATCCTTGTGGCTCTGGGCTGGACTCTCTCAAGCAGCTCTGTGTCCTTCTGGACCTGAGGGGCCCAGCCCAGCACCGAGCACCACACCATCAGCAGGGCACTAAGAGCCACAGCAGGGCTCTAGACACGGTTTCTCCCCCACTACCCTGGGCAGTCCAGTCCAGGCTCTGAGTACTCTTTCCCTGAGGAAGGGCTTTCTAACAGCCATTCTAACCCTCCCCTGGCAGCTTCAGGCCTTGCCCTCCCATCCTGGTTGCCTGGGAGAAGAGCCTGACCCCCGTCTGACTTCAACTGGGATTTTACCAGCTAGTTCTTAGCTAACAGACTTTTTCGTGCAAAGATCAACCAACGACAAAACCCAGACAACCCCCACAACCTGTACACTAATGGTTTTTAATTTTTAAACAGAGAATGGTACAGTATTGTGTACATTTTGCGTATGAATAGCTGGTTTGTTTGTCTCTGAGCCTGCTTAGCAGTTAAGAATCGTTCTTTATCTGTCCCATTAAGACTGTATTATTTTACAGAGAAGTAGGTGGTATCCAGTTTTATCCTGATACTGGCCCATTCCCAGCAAATCCCTACTGACGCTGGGAGATGGCACAAGGATCAGCAAATATTTTCTTGAACCATTAATTCTGTACCATTTAAAAGTCAGTGCCCTGCCCCCTCCCCTAAAGCTCTGCCACGCTGAGACAGGGCATCCAGCATTCACTGGTGCTGCTTCTTGCCGTTGCTGCCCCACTAACACAAACACCCTTTGTTTTCCAGGAGCATCTTCCCTTTAAAGCCGTTGAACTTTGTCTTGCAAAGTTTTCTCTGCTTGATTGTTCTGGGTGAACCTCATCCTGGGTGCAGCTTTATCGAGGGAGCTGGTGGTAGTCAGTGAGCTGGTGGCCCTTGGCACTTAGGGGGCCTTTGCTGTGTGAAAGTGGGGTGGCCTGCTCAGAGGAACAGCCAAACCTGTTCTGTCTTTGTGTTGTGTGGTTTGTTAAATCTGCTGTTCTTTTGCCTCCCAACAGCTACATCCCCTAGAGTTTCCTCGGAGCTCGAGCAGGCCCGGCCTCAAACAAGTGGAGAAGAGGAGCTCCAACTGCAGCTGGCGCTGGCCATGAGCCGGGAGGTGGCGGAGCAGGTCAGTTCCCGTGTAGGTTTTCCAAAGTCCTCCATGCTTTGATAGTTGATCCTAAAAATCCTGTTTTGTTTGTGATTTCTTTTTCCAAAGCAGCTTGGCTTTGCTCCAGGTGGAATAGGGGGAGAGAAAGGCCACTGGGAAAGATGATGCTCTTGATTTTTTTTATTTTAAGTCTCTTTTTAAAGTAACTTCAGCCTCTGAGCTGTTGAGACTAGTGGAAGATGACAGTCACTTTGCAAGAAGACTTTGTGTGGGAGGATGTTAATCATCACTTAACTGAAGATGTTTTCAGTTAGGAAGAACTGAAAGCATGACTAGTCCTGGAAACCTTCATTAACGGGGCCAGCGCACAAGAAATGTCGGTGAATTCTGAGTACAGTGAGATTTTGAGTGATCTGTTCGTGCGGTAAGACTGTCTGCTGCAGAAGGGTGACCTGACACAGCGCTAGAGTACCTAAAGAGCCTGCTTTAAAGCAGCTTGGCTCCTGATCTGTCACCTGGGTGATGTTACTGCACTAATCCTTAGGAGATTCACTCTGAATGGGAGCAGAGGGGTAAAGTTTACTGCCTTTTCAGAGAGAATAAAGCAGTTGAATCTCAGCTATGAAATTCAAGTCAGCTTCATGGAGTGCCTGTAATATTTTAGAGGCTTCCCACGGCAGGTTTAGCTCAGTGTTGTTAAGCGTTGGTATCTCTGCGCTTGGAAACTCTGATCCAGTAAACTTTGTCGTTATTAAGCAATAAAGAAAATACAAATCACAACCTATCAGTAGAAACAGCTTAAAGATTTGTAGGGAAGTGCCAGCTGGGGGATTAGTCAACTTCTGAAAGACATGATGCAAGCAAAGATACTTCAAGTAGTTGAATATCCCCCAGCTGCCGTAGTTTGAAGATCTTAAAAGGCTACAAGTTACGTGTGGCTTTGGCTAGATGAATTCACTCTGTTCACAGCAGTGACAGGAGCTGACAAAAGCCAGGGAAGCTCAAGTTTAAATCACCACATCCTTCAGTGGCCATTTGAAAATTGTTTAGAGATGGGAGATTCACTTTGTCGTCGATTTCCTTGGTGCTTGCAGCATTTCTAACTGAGTTTTGGAAAGAACTTCTCATGTGTAGCTTTCCCATTAGGAGTCAAACAACATGAGGAGAATTCTCAGTCAGCAGAATGAATGATCACGCTGTTAACACCGGTGTTAGAGGGTCAGGAGTGCTCCTGACCCCTTGTTTGCTGCAAGAATCACCAGAAATACCTCTTTACTTATTTAATCCTCACTTGTGTTACCTACAAGTCTGGTCAAATAGTCCTGGCGATCCCAGTGCGTGTGCCCTGCAGTGGGCATCTCTCCTAGGGTGGCAGGGAGTGCTGCCAAGCTTTCCTTGGCAGCAACCTTCCCTGGGGGGGCTGAGCAGCGGCAGGGAGCAGCAAGAGCAGCCCAGTCTTAGGCTCATGGTCTATATCAACAGTGTTGATTTCCTTTGCAGGAGGAGCGCCTCAGACGCGGAGATGATCTGAGATTACAGATGGCTCTGGAGGAGAGTCGCAGAGACACAATTAAAATTCCCAAAAAGAAGGAGGTAGTGCCTTCGACTTAAGAAATTCCCGGTTACGCTGCCCAAAGCTGAAATAACAGTAACACGATCTAGCTTAATACTGAGCTCTTGTTTTTATGCTTTTGGGATTGCTTTGTTGTATAGCTTAAAGCTTCTTCCTTGCGGGTTAAATTTCCAACTTGTAGTCGGTGCAGGTGTGTAAAAGGCAAAAAAAAGAAGGGAATAATAATAATAATAATTGCTTCTTCACTCTCACGAGTTTGTACTTCAGGCGGGTGATGCTCTTGATTAAAGCTCAGATTATTCCTGCCCTCAGCACACCACTCTGTTGGACCTAATGGATGCCCTGCCCTCGTCGGCACCAGCCCCGCAGAAAACGGAGCCTTGGGGACCTCCCGCTGCTGCAAACCAAACCGATCCCTGGGGAGGATCCACAGTTGCAGCTACTGCCTCTGACCCGTGGCAATCATTTGGTAAGAATGGGCCACCAGAATAAATGTTTACAAGGTTTTGCTTTCTAGCGTGGAGCTTCTCAGAGTTCAGCCCCATGCTGGGTAGTGACTGGAATTAGTCCATTTCGATTGTTTCCCCTACTCTAGAATTAATGTTTCCCTCATTTCCAAGCAGAAACAAATGGAAGTTGCACTCTCCTCCTGCTTTTGAAGCAGCTGGGTTTCACTCCTAGCAAAATGAGACGTTTTATCCTGCCAGAACCAAATGGATTCAAGTGCTTAGTGGAGGTTTTAGTATACTCAGTAGAGAAAGAAGGAGGCTGCCCTATGAAATATTCCCTGTGTTTCATAAGCTCTTGATGCTGAACCCATGGAATCTTTCTGAAGTGAAAGATCCAGCACTTTACATCCTGAAGAGCCATTCAATCCAATTTTCTTGCTCGTTTGCTTTTGTATGTGGTGCTGCCTGCGGAGCTGCTGTTCTCCAGGTGAGCCAAAAGCTGCCCAGGGTTCTCTCCTTTGCATAAGATTGTTGATGCTTCCTCACGGTAGTATTAAACTTTCTACATCTGTGGAATTGGAGCTGCATCTGTTTTCCTCTTGGCTTTGGATTTAGTTCTTATTTGAGTGGAGGAAGGATTCTCCTGTAAGTGGAAGCTGCTTCGTGGAGACCGACAGCTTGGTTCTGTCAGCTTTGCTTCAGGCTGATGATTCTTCACATCTGCTGTGAAGTGCTTCAAAGTCCTTGTGCCCAGAGTCCTGATGGAAACTGTGCTGTTTAATAATGAAATGTTTATTTCTTTTATATTTTATCCTTCTCGTGGTGGCATTAAAGGCAGCCACAGGGCTGCTGGGCCAACTGCAGTCCATTGTTCTAAGTGTAATCTGGCAGTGCAGGGAGCCTTTTGGTCTTCTCTTTACCTCCTGACCTCCAGGCAGCCCTGAGGAACGAGGACTAGGAGTGTTTTCCACCTGACTGCTTCAGTTAGGTCATTGGCTGCCTGAGTTTGCACCACTCCCTGTATTACAGGGAGTGCAGCAGCTCCTCCATTTAATGGCTAGTCTGGCCCAAATCTCATCCTAGACCCTCTTGCCCAGGACACTTGTCCACAGGACAGGTTATGTTGAACTCCAGCTGCTGTTGTAATTCCTTCTCTAACCCCATTCCCAACTTCTCCCACCTCTCTCTCCCTCACAGTTCTCCTGCAGACGCTTCGCACCTCCTTTGTGCTTTGGGCTCTGTGCTTTGATCGGTTCACATTCAGTGGGGTCAGCCAAGATCAGGTCTCATTTATGAGAGATGCTCCACGAGTGATGTTTTATCTTGAGGTGGAGTGGAGCAGAGATGCAGAGAGAGGCAGTAATTTGCCTCATGTTGCACAGAGGACCCTGTATTGAGGAGCAGTCCCAACCTGGGTGCAACCATGGCCCCATGTAGTAAGGCTTGTGGAGTGCTAAAAACAAGACAAACAGATGGCATAAAATCCACCCTGTACATGATTTCAGAGGGGTAGGGGTTGTAAGGGATCTTGAAAGGTCATGTAGTCTAACCCCTCTGCCAGAGCAGGATTGCCTAGATTAGGTCACACAGGAAATCAGAGAAAACCCCAAAGCTGGGGGTTTTTTTTCAGCTGAGCTGAAAATCCAAACAACTCCCACCTTTTCCAAATCTCCTGCTCGATACATCATCCGCTGACAAGATTTTCCTTGCTTCAGCTGCATCTCCAGTCACTCCTGACTTTATTAACACCATCAAACAACCCCTAATTCCAGCTCGCTGCTTTGTGTGCTCCCAGACGGAGTCCTGAAGATATAAGCTATATGAATTTGCTATTAAAAGAGTGACTCATGAAACACTCTTATGTCTCCAATCCCACTCTGGTGGTTCAGTGGAGCTAATGGAAGCTCCGGGAAGGTATTTTCCTGAGCTCTCTTGTGTTGTTTACCCTCCCTTTATGAGCAAAAAGACATTGTTGAAAGCTTCCGCTGATGAGAAGCGCTGTCGTTAGCCATTCTGCTCTGTAACTCAGCGCTGAGGGTGGATGAAGGAAATGGAAGAGCTAGTCTGGGAGTAGTTGGACTTGAGCGAATGGTAGCATTTCCTGGCCCTGTCGCAAAGCGATGAAAGAAAGACCCAACACTCCAAACCGTGATGTGTGCCACCGCGTGTAGCACCACCTCGCCTCTCCAAGACTCTCGCAGTGCCGAGGGGGTAGTTTTAAAGCAATAAGCCAATATGCAGTTGTAACTCGAAGCCCCACATGGTGGTTGAAGGTAATAACTGTGTCGTTCTGCTCTGCTCTTGGATTATAGTTTTCATTTAGTAGCTTCATCGAGACTGGCTAGAGAAGTTTCACTGGGAAGAGGAAATGAGCTTGCATGTTCTAGCTGGTTCGAAGGTAATTGCTCCCTGTAGAGTTGTACAGGATGTGCATTTACACTCCTGGGTTCCCATTGCTACACATTCTTGGTTTGATAAACCAGAATAGTTCCATGTAATGGTGGAAGGAAGAAGGGGTCGACTAAGCTGAACAGCAATAAATCAGTAGGTTAGGGAGGAAGAACTAAAAAAAAACAGGCAGGAAATTGTACACAGGGAGGCAAGTTGTAGTTTTTGCCTCTTTCCTTCTCTTTTTAATCACAGAACAATCCTGGTTGGAAAGGACCTCCTAGATCTGAGAGTCCAGTCAGCCCCACCCCAACACAAACCCTCAATCCACGAAAGACTGACAAACACAGCCTGACCCCCTCCCTGCTGTCACTCGAGCAGGGTGTGAAGCACCATGGCTACAGGGTTCTTCAACACCTCCAGGCAGGGGGACTCCACCACCTCCCTGGGAAGGCCCTGCCCGTGCCCAACTCTGTCTGCAAAGAGTTTCTTCCTCAGATCCAATCTAACCCTCCCCTGCCTCAGCTTCAGACCATTGCTGCTGCTTCTGTCAGCAGTCACCAAGGAGAAGAGGCTAACAGCCACCCCTCCACAACCTCCCTTCAGGTAGATGTAGAGGGTAATGAGGTCCCCCCCTCTGTCTGCTCCTCTGCAAACTAACCCTGCCCAGCTCCCTCAGCTCTTCTTGTATGGCTGGTTCTCTCAACCCCTCCTGAGCTGGGTAACTCTGCTCTGGACCTGTTCCAGCATCTCCATGTCTTTCCTATCATGAGGGGCCCAGAACCGAACCCAGGACTCCTTCCAAGGGCATGAGAACTCCCCTTCTCCCTCTGATCCCGCTCTTTCTCATCCAGGGTGCTGTTGATCTTCTTGGCCACCTGGGCACCTTGCTGGCTCCTCTGAAGCTGGCTGTCTGTTAGCACCCCCAGGTCCTGTTCTGCTGGCTAGCTCTTGAGCCCCTCGTCCCCAGCCTGGAGTGGTGCCTGGGGCTGCTGTGACTGATATGCAGGACCCAGCACTTGGCCTTCTCAGACAATTGGCCTCAGCCCATCCATCCAACCTGTCCCAGTCCCTCTGCAGAGCCTTCCTGCCCTCGAGCAGATCGACACTCCCAAACCATTTGGTGTCATCTGCAAAGTGACCGAGGGTGCTCTCAATCTCCACATCCAGGTCATCAGTGAAGATAGGAAACAAGATTGGCCCCAAAACTGAGCCCTGAGGGACACTGCTGGTGACCGGCTGCCAGCTGGGAAAGGCCAGATACCTTAACTTGCCCCTTTACCCAAGGAAGCTCTCACCTTGTGCACAACCTGAAACAGTTTGCTGACCTGAATTTGTAGGAATGAAGAGTTGTCAGCATGCACCAGTAAAACTGGGAGCATTGAATAAAAAGAAAGGGGTGTCAGTAGGCAGCCTAGATCAGTACCAGGAGGAGCCCTGAGAAACGGGAGTAGAAAAAGCACAGCTTAGCTCAGGGACACTGAGGCTATTTTTAGAAAATAACAGTATGGTTAAAAGAGTTTGAAAACTGTTCCCTTGGCCTCTCACAGATGGCTTTGTCCAAGTTTTAATGTCTTTCTAGAAGCCTTTCTCTGTGTTCATAGCCGTACCCTGTGATTTTAGCATCACAGAAGAGTTTCAGCAGGAAGAGACCTTTAAGATCATTGTGTCCAATCTTTTCCTTTATCAGCACCACTAAACCCTGTCCCCCAATGCAACATCTGCCCCTGTCTTCAACACCTCCAGGGATGGGGACTCAACCCACTCCCTGGCCAGATGTTCCAGTGTCTGACAACCCTTTCAGGAGAGAGATTCCTGCTGATATCCAACATGAATCTCCCCTGATGCAGCTTAAGGCCATTTCCCCTCATCCTAGCACTGGCCATTGGCGAGAACAGACCAACCTCTGCCTCCCTACAACCTCCTTGCAAGAGTCATAGAGAGCAGTAAGGTCTCCCCTCAATTTCCTCTTCTGCAATACTAGAAAGGCTTCAGCTGTGTCCACACTGGGAGCCCCTTCTTTCTGTTAGTGGGATAAGCCCAGCAGTACCACAAACTGGGGAGTTTCCAGGATAATGTCGAGTCCATCAGCTGCAGAAGTGATGGTCACCATTACTTCCAGTGGTGTGGGAGTGGCAAGCCTGATTCTTGCTGGTTTCACTGCTCTGAACCACTGAAAAAGCTTATTATCCTGACAGCATTTAGGTCACCTCCAGGCAGATCCTCTGTGCTGTAGTGGGCACAAGAAAACAAAGTCCCCCCAAAACCCAAATACAAGTTACCTTCTTTTTGTAACTGCAGGCTTGGATTTGGTTTCCAATGAGGATTTGTTTTCTTTTCCTGTCCTGCATCAGATTGACTTGTGCTTGTTGTTGAGGATTTGTGGCACAGATGCTGAGGTTTGTCAGCACCGCTGGTGTTGAGCAGCTTCACCTGTTGCTATTGAGTATTAACCGGCAGTGATGGCTCATGAGAGAGATGCCAGTGAAGCTATGCTGACCTGACCTCCCTCTGGCTCTTTTTGCAGGTGCCAAACCAGCTGCTTCCGTTGACCCTTGGGCAGCACCAGCAGCAGGATCCACAGCTCAGCCTCTGTCCAAAAACGTTGACCCTTGGGCTCCTGCTCAACCAGCTTCTACTGCAGCAAAATCTTCTGTGGATCCTTGGGGACCAGCACCCGCAAACAAACCTCTCTCTACTTCTGGTGAGCAACGGTCTCGTCCTGTATCCCTGTTCTTTGAGTAATGAAAGTGCAATCTAAATGCTTTTCTTGCCCTGCTTTGTGCCAAAGTCTGCAGAACTGGTCCGTAGGATCGATGGGAGGTGGCATTGCCGCCAGCAAAAGGAACCTTGAATGTGATGACTCTGACACAGAACTCTTGAGTTCACGTTGCTGCTTTTTGCTCTGTCCCTTCTGCATTCCTCTGCTGGTGTGTGTGGATGCAGGGCTCCTCCTAGCACTTAGGACTGCTGCTGCTCTTGGCTTTGATCCTTAATTACCCAAGGACTTAATTTCTGGAAGTGAATGATACTGTAATTTGACCTTTCCTCATGATAAATGGCTGTGCAGATGGATGTCTCTGCAACCATAGATTGACAGGTGGAGCAGCTCTGCTCTCAGAGGAGACTTTTAGAGGTGCAAATGAAGGTTTGTTGCTTCAGAGGGAAGGGTGTGAAGGAAGCTGTTGTGCAGCAGGATGCAGGAGGTGCTGATATAATTGTCTCTGTAACTAATGCAACCCTGATGAATCTTAATACCTGGTGTTTTCGTGTTGGCACCGCGGCTAAATCCATCCTAAATACATTTTCTGCTCGTCAGTCATCCCTGTTCTCCAGAAACAAAGCAATCTCACAGTAATGCAAAAATCAGTGCTGTCTGAGCAGCTTTTTGCTGGGCAGAGAGCAATAACTGCACCACCGAGAGTGATTTTTTTTTTTGACTGCTGGCTTTGCTCTTGATAAAAGTGGTTGGTAGATGCAATCTTCACTCCTCTTTGTGGAGCAAAGCTTTCACCATCATTTACCTGAAACGTGTTAAAGGTGAGAACTAAATCAGAAAAACCTTTCAGCTCATAAAAAATAACGTTGAAAGGAAGCTTTAAAGCTTCAGAAGTGTGGTGGGTCTTCCTTTAGGGTGTGGGTTTTCTCCCTCCACATCAAGGTAAGGATGCATCCACGTGCCCTGTTTTGGCTGGCTGCAAGCTCTGGTGCTTTAGCTAACAGAGCTTTACGCTTCTCCCCGTGGTGTAACCTTGCCTATTGCATTCCTTTTCCTCCTAACTTTGTAGGTCTAAGGCGAATTATCACTTAAGTGGAGCAATGTGATGGAACTTAGGCTGTAAAGCCGTTGCTCTTCTTCCACAGCAGCGTATTCCTGCCTGTGCCTCTCCCGAGGGCAGGCACGCAGTAAAGCCCTGCCGTGCCACGGTGGTATTGCAAAGCAGATTGCTCTGAGTCAGTTGACTAATCCTGTAAGAAAGCACAGTTCTCTGGAGTTACCCTTCTCCCTGCTCCCGGGGAAGAGTAGGAGCGCTCAGGCTGATCCAAACCGCTGTCCTGGAACCTGACAGAGCCTTCTCTATAACACGGATGGGCTAGAACCGGCCGTCGGTAGGATGAGGCGTGTGATGGAACTGCAGAGCTGTTAATGACAGGGCTGTCTTGTTGTTTTGAACAGGAAGTACATCTTTTGACCTCTTCACTAATTTGAATGGTACAGTTAAAGATGATTTTTCTGAGTTTGACACACTTCGAACTTCCAAAAAGCCAGGTAGGACTCCACTTGTTGGCATGCGGGCACTCTGGGGGAGACTCTCAGCAACACAGTGCCTCTCTTCTTAGGTTTTTTCCCAGAGTAGAATTAAAAATTCACTTCCTCAGAGGAAAAAACTTAAAGCTGGTGATGATGCAGCAGTACAAACTGGTTGCTAGTGGCCTGTGGCCTGTGCATGCACTGGATGGGAATGAGCCTTAGAATTTCAGTGTGAAACCTTTCGCTGCATCGGCCCAGCGCTTTGTTTGACTTCTACATTTACAGTATGTGATGTGTTTGGAGTACAGCTCATGCTCAGAAGTCAAAACAGAGCACTGTTGACTGAATGTCTCCACTTCTAGTGTGTAACAATGGGAGGAAGATGAGAAGAGGAGGTTCCTGGGACCTCCCGAATGTGTTTATTAGTTGGTTGTTAATCACTGCCAGACCTTAATGACTTAAGGGCTTTGATACTTTCAGGATGGTTCTGCCTCAAAAGAAGAGTGGCTGATTCACAGCTGGGCTTGGTCTCTGTACCACAAAAGAGAAAACCTGGGTGGAATCTAGCTAGGAAAGGTGTAGCACTGCTGGAGTGAAAAGGCAGAAGCCAAAGCTTTTGTTTAGCTTTTCCTTGGAGTCTCCTAGTTCCCATCTGTACCAGCGTGGCTGAGAGAGTATTCATCAGGGCAGATCAGGAAGCACCTTCACTAGAGCACTGCAACTCTAACCGTAGCTGCTTCCTGCTCTTCTAAAGAACATTTATCTGCTTGCATGCTGGAAGGGTGTGATGTGCACTGAAACCAGACTAATCCATTAGATGTTAAAATGTTTCTGCTGTCGGTGGCGTCAGGATTTTCTGTGTAGATGAATAAGTTGTTTTTTCCTCTCTTTGTGTTGTTTCAGCCGAATCAGGTTCCACTTTGCCATCTCAGCACAGCGGTACCACAAGTCCCGATCTCTTTGATTCCCAGCACTCAAGCATGCCATCAGGCAAACAGAGTGCAGCTCGGAAAACCCCTGAGTCTTTCCTGGGCCCCAACGCTGCTTTGGTGAACCTGGATTCACTGGTGTCTAAACCGCCACAACCTGTTACTTCATTGAATCCGTTCTTGGCACCAGGTCTGTTTCTTTGGTTTGGGGCACTTACTCCTTCGCTTTCACAGACTCACGGAGTGTTAGGGATGGGAAGGGACCCCAAAAGATCATCCAGTCCAGTCCCCCTGCCACAGCAGGATCCCCCAGATCCAGTCTCACAGGAACAGTCCAGGTCTGCAGTGAAGGAGACTCCACAGCCCCCCTGGGCATTCTCTTCCAGTGCTCTGACCTCCTGCTCTCTTAAAATTCTCTGTGTTAGAAGGCACCTCTAGGTTATTAAAGATGTCTGAGGTAGAGCTGATTGATCGTCAGCAGAGGGGACACGTGAATGTGTGCCACCAGAGAATCCCTTGGGAAGGCAGTAGGTTGTGTGGAAGCAGGTAGGATCTGTCTGTTTACTCAGGCTGTGACTGGCACATGGGGTTTCTTAAAACCTTTTCACGTGCGTTGAAATGGCCGTGTGATGCTAGCACAGTGTTTTAAAGACTTCAAAACACTATTGCACTCTTGATTTTCTTCACTCTTCCAATGGAAGAAAAATAGAGACATTCTATTAAATTCCTTGAGTAGGAAAAAACCCCAGTCACTCTGAACAGCAGCGCTGAACAGCCTTGGCAGTGTTCAACCAGAGGAAGTCTGTGTATCTGCTACTACCGGTGACTGCGCAGAGTTTATAAGGGGTCACTGGGCCATCCAAATATCACTGCACATATACGGTAAAAGGAATTTGTGCTGCTGGCAGCACTCCAGACAACCTCAAATGCTGGGAAAGTTCGTTTCTGCTTTTGCTAGCTCCGCTGCAGTTCGGAAACAACTTGTTTACTTTATGAATTCTTGTCAAAACTCAGTGCCAGAAACATAGTTGGCTTCTGAACGGGGTTGACTGGATGAGATGGGGAAGGAAGTGCCCAAATCAGCAGTGCAGAGTAGTGCTCTGGGGGTCCTGGCCAGCCCTGGCTCTGGGTAACCAGAGTTTTAGTCTCTCTGCAGTCAAAAGTGGAAACTGGTGGTCAGCAAAGGGCTGTTTGGTGGCCCTGATAGGTTCAAGGAACCTGTTGGCTGAATCCAGACAGGGTTCTCCCCAGGATGTTTTGGGGTTGGGAGTGTGTGTGGATGTCCTGACAACAAGTTCTCTGCCAGCAAAGACTGTCTCCAAAACCTCGTGTTCATGGAGGTGTGATCTCTCTCCCTCTTCTCCTTTCTTCTCTCCAAACCAGGTGCAGCTACAGCACCGACTCCAATCAACCCCTTCCAAGTGAATCAGCCTCAGCCTCTCACTCTTAATCAGATGAGAGCCAGTCCCGTGATGGGAACCAGCCCTTCCTTCAGCACCGTGCCGCCGATGAGCATGGAGCCAATACCTCTGTCTTCCATGGCCCCAATGCCTATGGGGATGGCACCGATACCAGCGATGGGCACTGTGGCATCTATCACGAGGATGGGCCAGGGGCTGAGCATTGCAGGATCAATGACCCAACCTCTTCACAGTACAGGAATCCCGCCGTCAGCGTCGCAGCCTACAAATACAACTAACCCTTTTCTCCTATAAAGACCCGATTAAAGGAACATTTTGTTTTCTTTTCATAGTGTTTCCAGGCTGAAGTCTTTACGAGCAGAACAAACGTGGCCTGTGTGGACTTGAGCGGCGTGTAAGAGACTTTCGGAAGTAGATTTGCAGTTTACAGTTAAACGATCTTTGAAGAGTTGTCTCTACTTACCAGTTAATCTAAAACGAAATCTAGTCTTTGCTACAGATGGTACCTTCCTTGGGCTTGTTGAGCGTTACGTGAGAACCTTCAGACTTTTCACCAAAGTTAGAGAATCTGCCCGGTTTTTCGTTTCCTTTTCTGATTTGATTTGATTTTTGGTTCATTCGGTAATCATTTCAAATCTGATTTCTAGGGAAGAACCTGCCCTTTTCAACGCCGTCGCCTATTTTGTAGATGATGATGATGATGATGATGTGCTGGATCCTCAACTGACTCTTTACCTGCATCTGTCACTTCCTCTACGGCCCGTACGATAGACCTGAGGTTCAGAGTGCTAGCGAATGTTTCTTTT